>JAQFXU010000091.1:0-96463 GCA_034693705.1 Spatulosminthurus flaviceps | reverse complement strand
CATGCTTTATGTGATTAAACATTGACGACGTGTAAAAAATCAATGAGTTTATGTAATCAACGCAGCAGTCAAATCCACCTGCTTTTTAAATATAATATAGTAGTATTATAGAGAGGTAATTGCACCTTCGTATGCATAAATTTCGATAAGCAGTATTTGTAATGTTGCTGTTCTATCATTCCTTTAAATTTACGCAAATTAAAAGAATTTTTAAAAACTATTTTTCAAATTCATAACAATACAATTTGGTCAATCAATTCCCACAATTAGGATTCACACATCCTGACAAATGAAAAAACAATTTTCAAAAAGGTAAAAAAAAAGTTAATGATTTTTTAAAAGGACTCTTTTCCTACATGATTTAAATTTTCCTGTAATTATGGATGTTACACTATGCTCTACACACTTGATTTGTAAATCAAAGTAAAATCCTATGTTCGCTATATGCTACGGAAGGGGGAAAGCCATATGGAGTATGGACAGGAGCAAAAGCACCCTGAGCTAAATTAGTTTTTTCTATCCACATAGCAATTCATAATTCTCATCTTGAGTCAACTCCATATGTACTTGTAAGCACCACGAGCTACTATAAAACTACCTGTACAGTAAAGGAAGAAGACATTTACAAATTACTTTAACTTTCCACCTTTTGTTTGCATCCTCCAAGAACAAGGCACATTAATCGTCTCCCATAGCTCTTCCCAAATCATAGCATGGGAAATCCTATAGCCTCAAGACACTTTCCAAGGGATTTTAAACCCACCACACATATATTTTGGGAGAACCTTGTAAAAATGTACATGCATACATAAAATACAGATATATCTTATACATAGTACAGTCTTATAAAATACTCCATAGAAATTTCAGTTACGACTACATTTCCTGCCATAGATCGCCTCAAATAATTAAAGATAACTTTATCCGGACGCCATGGAAAAATTTGTAGGATTTAAAAAACCATTCCAAATGCTGTTCCTATGGTTTTACATGTATAGAGAGAGCTTCCAAGTACCGTGAGGCGTAATGTACTCGAGGCGGGAGTAGAAGGTAGAACCATGGAGAAAGCGGTCTGTTGTTTTTGAAGGTATAGAAGAAGGTTGCGTGATTGTGAATCATCAATTGGCACTCTTTTTCCCTTTCTTATAATCGAACTTTTTTTCCATACCGTAAAGGGGCGAGTGAGAAAATAATGATTTTTTCCGGGAACAAATTTTAAAAGCATAGCTTTTACAATGTATAAGAAAAAAATGGGACAAATATCTTCCTGCGATGGGCATATATTGGTGCTGTCATTCATCTCTCAGTCAGATTTGCTGGATTTCCAAATCAAACCTTGACTATCCCATCCTATCCATCTTCCGCCCCTTCCTTTTTCCTTCAATTTCCTATCCTTTTACTTTACACTATAGCATACACAATATATGGAAATTAGGATTGTTTTTTTTTCTCATGTAATATCTCCCCGTCTCACAGCCCTAGAAAGTTTCTAATAACATTAATATTGTTATACAAGAATATACAATGTTATGTATTCAAACTTAAAAGTGTTTTTATTAAAGTAATTAAATATTTAGCTACATGTATTTATAATACGTACATTTTACAATTTTAAAACCTTGTGTATAGACTCGGCCTTTTCTCCCTTTCCGATTCACCTGTTTTATAACTACATGACATAAATGGTACCGACTCCATCCTACTGCCACTAGTGCCACAGCCTATACACCTGACCCTATGAGAAGTATACAAATAAATAAATATAACAATATTATAAAGGCTGAGAGTAAGTAATGCTAAGGGAACGAACCTATCCTTCTTCCTTTACTCAAACTTTATGAGAGTAAAGAAATCCTTCCGTAAGAACACATGAGCTACACTTATTTCCATAGAGACACATATTTATACTCTTACCCCGAGCGGCTCACGGGTATCATTCAAAGTAATGTCTTCATAACAGAAATATTTATGGGTTTCTAAAGCAGACTAATCTTAAAGGACCGACAGGACTTAGCATTACACAGGGAGACAATCCGACATGAAGACTAAATGAGCGATTTCATTTTGAGCAAGACAGATGTGATTCCCATGCTCAAGAATTCCAAATTGAAATCAACGAAGATGACTTTCATGTAAAAAATCCGGATGATTAAACTGTTTTAATAGAAAGTTATGGCCGCTACTCACCGCAGGATATTTGCATAAAATTCCTTCATGTCTCTCTCACTCTCCGAGATCACCTTCATCCTCTTTAAAAAGAGAACACCTTCAAAGAGAGTGAACATCCTTGAAAATACATATTATACTATGAAAGCCATGATAAATGATACTTTATTAAAATGAGAGGAAATCATCTCCACATCCAAATTTTTCTTATAACAAATAACAAGACATTTCCCTCTGGAGGTTAAAGGACTATCAAGTCAAAAGGCAAGCGTTACTTTCCTCCAGACTTTCCAGCTTTTTACTTTGTTTTTTGAGAAAAAAGACCACCATTTTTTTCTCAAATACTAATCTGTAAGGTCTACTTGAAAGACAGTCTCAATTTGTCGACAAGTGTAGTTTTGTTGTCAAAAGAAATCAAGTTATTTAGGACTAACACCCTGGAACTGAACCTTTAAAAAAATCCTACAATGATTTTAAATGTACCGGAGTGATTACTTTTGTCATGAGAGGAGGAGGAGAAGGAATAAGATGAGAAGAAAAAGAAGAAAAGGATGAGGGAAAAAGATGAGAGATATTATCATGAAATCCTTTTCTTCCTCATTGTTTACTCTTTTCCCCCTCTTTGGTTTTTTGACTTCATTTTTTTAACAATGGGACCCAACCATAGTCCGTTGGAGAATGATTTGAGAGAATGTTAAAAGCAATATAATAATGTGAATGCCAATGCCTAAATAAATCTCCATCTTTCCTTCATATGCTTCACTTGGTTTCCCTTTTTCTTGCATAATCGGCCCAACATGAAGAAACTCAAGAAGAAGAAGAAGACTTTTCTCAAACGAAAAATCTTCTTTTCCAGTTGTTACCTACATATTTGAATGCATACGCAGGTATAAGAATTTTATACAAGGTTATTTTCTTATAATCTTACACCGAGAACTATGAGAGCTCCGTATATTTCTGCCATAGTAATTATATGTGTGTATAAAGATAATATGCATATAATATATATGAGTCACATTAAGAGTCTAAAGTTGTTATATTTAAGTAGACAAAAACATAAGCGCATCCGAAAAACCTATATGTATTTATTCCAGAAATGCTTGGAGCGGTCTCAAAGGAGTACCTAACCTAATGGAATTGACCATGTTGTCTCAATAATATTCTACAGTTCGAAGATTTGTTAGATCCTTCACTGCCTTTTAATCCTATTCTCTCTCTCTCTCTCTCTCTCTCTCTTCTTTTTCTTCTCTCTCTATATATATACACTCCGTCAAGTTTTGCCCTCTTTCCCTTTTCACTGATGCAATCTCGTCCTCTTAAGCCGTTGAGAATGTTTCTAAATGTGTATGTGACTTATGATGAGGAAATTTGTCGTCAGCAGGGCGACTCTTAAAATGAACCACCCTTTTCTTTTACCAATACAACTCCATTATACACTTGGCTGCGTACAATGCCCAGGTCCATAAAAAACCCTTAGTATCTTCTTCCTCATGAGGAGAGCAACTCTAAACCTGCTCTCTCTAAATTCTCCTTTATTGCCATTGCCAAAGGTATTATAAGTATTTAAACACACTGTTTCAATGTAAGGATTCTCATCCTCAACAGAGTCGAGATCCAATTCATTCATTCATTTTAATGTATGCGTCAATTTTGGGAGCTAGAAATTTCTTCATTCATTAGCTCATACAATGCATATATGAGTTAGCACCAAGTACAAGAAAATTTAGTAAATAAACCCGTTTTTTAAATCTCCGGTTTAGGTTGGCTTTTAGGGTAAAAATGTATCTTGAGCTTAAAATGTGGATCTCTGAGAGAATTTTCAAAATTAAAAAAAATGGATTCTTGGATTTTTTAACCTTCTTGTTTTTTGACAGGTATATAAGCACCCGTGTTCCTGACCTCTCAATTGAAATCTTATCTGAGATTTGGTTTGTGAGGACGATAAGGAAAGGTAAAAGAGAAGTTGAAGGTCTATGAAAAAGTTTCTCAATGCAAGTCATGCCATGATGTAAACTTGGAGAAACCTCTTGTTGTTCCAGGTCTGTTGGGTGAGGTAAATATGATAGGAAGAGAAAATACTAAGGGAAAAATAGGAAAGGAGGTAAACTTAATGGCTTAAAGTTGTAATAGGTGTTAATGGGTTCCATATTTTTAATCATCCCTTAGCCTTTGTCAAAGCTCTGTTGTGACTTGCTCACTTGATCTCTCTCTCTCTCTCTACTTGTCTACACATATGGATGTGTGTGTATATGTACTAGGACAACAAGGGACTTGTTCCTGTCTGACCGATACCTCACGGATGCATTCAATTGTCAATTGAGTTATTGAGTCAAGTCAAGTCAAGTAATTGTTGTTAAAGTAAAGTGGCGCGACCAAGCCAAAAAGGGCCCCTTTCTCACTCTCACCTTTCAAGTTCGAAGGTAACGCAATGTAAATGTAACTCATTCTCTCACCTACAGCCTAATACATTTTGGTCCCGGGTGTACTTATATACATACTAACTCTAATCACACATATGCGCCGAAGGATACTGAACCTTTGGAAAATGTTACTACAAGCTACAAGAGCATGACTTTTTTTCTCTCCTCTCTCTCTCTCTCCCTCTATACAAACTGGAGTTTACACACTGAAAGAGTAGTGGAGGGACACTCGGTTTGAGCCAAAGTACATTTGTGCTGGGGACTTGACAAATTCGTCAAGGATAATGGCTCTCTAGATTTTGACTCGCCTGTGAAAAGATTCTGTGAGAGGGAGAGAATTTTTTGAAATTTCTAACAACTCATGGTTATAACAATGGGAGTCAAAGGCGTGTGCTCCTCTTCAGATCCAAAACGACCAAGAGGATTTTTTCCTATCTGATGCCATTATCACCAAGAGATTATTTCTACAATCTCTCACTCCAGAAACTCTTGCTCCGTCTCTGCCATCCTGGTTACTTACGGGTCATCTTGTCTATTTCCCCTTCCTTCCCAATCTCCTCTTCCCTTTTCCCTCGTTACTTCAACTTTTGTCTCCACACTCAATACACTTATTATTATTTCCACCAAAAAGCAGCAGCAATAACTTGAGAGGGGACAAAATTGAAAAGATGGCAAGGAACGAGCGGTCAGTGCTCGCACTTAGAACATCATTACTTATTATCTATTATTATGACATTACAATATGCAACTCCCTTCCCTCTTTGAGCTTCTCCATTATTGCATAACCAACTCATGGGGAACGTACGCTCACAATGAAACATGGGACTTTTATGAGCTATAAATACCTTATTTTATCAATATTATATACCTTCACTTTTGTAACATGAAATTTGTTACGTACTATATAATAGACACCATGTAGGTATACATAGGTAAGGTAATAGCCGTGAAAGCAAGGAAGGTGGAGGTGGGACAGGGCAGTGTGAACAAGAATTTTGTAAAGGGAATTCCTCTTTAGGAACTTATATATTCCTCCAGTGAGCTAGAACAAAGTTACGCATACATTTGTTCTTCAAGAGCAATCATGTTGCTGCTGACCTTATTTGATGGCATTTTAAAAGCATTTAGCTAAGGTGGCCGGAAAATTCGACTTGAGTCTTTTTAACATGGTCGTCTAGGGAGTAGGGAAATAAAACACGGCCTAAAGTTCAGCATAAAGTGTGCAGTTTATCCAGGCAATCTACACCATCTTACATATTTCCTTTCTCGGCTCGATTTACTCCAGAGTTCACACACACACACACACAACCCTATATAGAACATATACACTCACCAAAAGCTTTATGCACCATCGAAGCTCACAGTAGTGAGAGGTAACGAGGCGGATGTACCAAGTGCAAGAGCCAGGCTAATGCCTATAAATGTACGACGTGCACCATCAATCCGCCACTAAGAAGGGTAGCCTTTTTACCATGCTCATCAGCTCATCTCACCGGCCCGAATCGAACAACTTTGAGTTAATATCTGGAAGAGATAGTCTACTTCTTTTCTCTCTCTCTCTCCTTCCCCTCCATGAGTGTGCATATGTATGTATATTTGGCATGTGCTAGGGTTACGTAGATGGTTGAATGTAAAACCAGGACCGGCTACCTATGAATTTTGGTTATGTATGGGTTGTGGCTCTATGTGAGTACTGTGGGCATGTATGGGAAGGGTTACATCCGTGCCGTTTCTCCAGCATGTGGATGGTTTGGCTTGTGTGAAGAGGTTCGACCAAGTGTTCCAGTATATTTGAGTGTGTGGCTACGAGCGGAAAGTTTGGCAACCTGCAGACATATTTAAAATATAATGTCTTACCTTTAGTGAGAGTGGAGGAGTAGTAGTGGCGGACGAGGAAATTCTATGATGTAAGACGTATTTATGTGTAATATATGGATGCATATTTCATAGCGCATGTAGTCCACAACAGGCAGAAAAGGAATCCCACAGGATTATCTAGTGAAAATAAATGTGTAAGGGAGTTGGATGTTGTCCCATAGGAGAAGATTATCTTTCCCGTGCACTTTTCTTTTGAGCAACGCGTCACTCCGAAGACATTGAATATTTCATATAAGCGAAATGCACTCGCTCCTTTTCTATCTCCTCTACCCTCTCTCAGTATCTCTCCTACTTGGAAAGGTGGCTTATGAGCCGAGCAAGGTAACACACTAAAAGTCAGCATAAGCTTCCAAAGCATAAACCGACAAAACATATACACACACACACCCCAAATCATAATATATATGGAATAGAGACTGAAGGTGCACACTGGCCTTCTCTCGGGTAGCGTCAACCCTCTACCTGTTACTATACAAACACTATACACATACACACTCACCCATACATGCCTACGTACACATCAGAGTAAAAAGACAAGCCCCATGCTTTTCCTCATATGTTCCTCCCGAGGAGCCTCACAATGGCAAATGTATATATGTGGACCAAGCCCAAGACTACTACCACTGCATCATGCTACTCTCCTCCGAGTCCAACCCCACTCCTTGTCTCTCCATATAGACGTAAACACTTATGAAATGTATAAAAGCATCTCGGATATGATATGTAATATGAAGTACCTGAGTGCTTCACTTTCTGTCTACCTTTTGCCTGGCAATCTCAGATAAGCCTCTGCCTACACGACAGCATCAATTCTCACGGGAGTCACCCAAAAAGCATATCCGACTCCTTGCAATTTCACAACACTTTAATGAATTATGAACCTCGCCTTATGATATTATCAATATGCGACCAACCAACCAACTCTATATGAAAATCACATATTTCCCCTTTGTTCACGCGGTCTCCAGTTCCCCATGAACATGGTTATTCTATCTGTACTCTCGGAGAGAGAGAGAGACAGACAGAAAGAGAGAGAGAGAGAGAAAGAGCGCTGGAGTAAGTCTTTTCTACTTGTGAATATGCAAACCCTCTCCATTCTTTACCTTTTGAATTCACTCTCACCCATCGTCATACCTCACCATATGCATATTCACATGACACAATCCTAATTACGGCAAGTTAGGACGGTCACAATTGAAAACTTTCCATGTCTTAAAACTCGAGTACTCTCTCTCTCTCTTTCTCTCGTCTCTCCTGCCAATATCCATAAAGTCTTCAACGCATAAATCCAAAGTGTAGCCCGCACTTTGTCCTCCTATCATCTCCTTTTCTACAGACTTTAACCGCCAATCGGGACTGATCCATTCATGTTCTATATCTATGTGCATTGAAAATCCAAACATACACTTCTACCTATATGATTATTCATCCTATGAATACATGTAAGAAATTCACAGCCTATAGAAAGATATAAATTTTGTGCTCATGTACGAGTATATGAGGAGCTTGAAAAGTCATTTGTGACTCTTGAGAACTCGTCAATACAGGCAAACACTCAGAACTTTCATCGGAGTCAGCAGCATTGAACAAGATTGCCAACTTGTACTTTTCACTCTATCATTCATACTCGAATCCTCGTCCTTATTCCAAACTCTTCCTCAAATGAACCAAATCAAGGCTAACGTGATGCAAGTTTTTTTCAAATGGAGTCAAAATTAACTGAGAACTCCCCCCGTTAACATTTCTCCTACTATCCTACATCTCTCACAAAAACTAAACTGCATAGGGAAAAATCTCTCTCTCTCTCTCTCTCTCTCTCAGACGCACACTCTTGAAAAAAAACCAAAGGATTGTAAGAGCTCCTGAACAAGTTCACACTGCGTGTGGGACAATCCTAGAAACCAAGAGCTAAGGGTCATACATAATAAATTCATGTGATAATTCCAATCTTTTGTGCTCCCAGGCTCATTCTTTCACCCTGACTCTCTCTCTCTCTCTCTCTCTCCACTCATCTCTCTTCACTCCTGCTCTCGAAAGTTTTCAAGGAAAAGTTCGACCGTTAAGCCTTCCGTTATGGAAATATACTAAAGATTTTTTTCATGAAATACTTTGCAAAGCTTAATTAAAGATACTATGTATTTCTTCTCTCTCTCATATAGCCTCAAGTCATCATCAAATTGCAAAAAATATGTACGTTCCATTTCCATCATCTTTGCAAGTTAATTTAAATGTCATTTCAAAATACCATAAGAGGAATAATGGTAACATTTGAATATGTTGTCTTGCCAAAAAATTATGACAGCAGTGATGAATCCATCCTTCAAAGGAAATTAATGCAAGATTTTTACCGACATTTCTACACGTAAGAGCCTATAGCTTATATAGATAACTCTATAAATTAAGAGCATTTTCATGTGTCTCTTCATAACAAATGTCTATATAAAAATTATGCACTATCATTTAAAAAAAGTAGAACATAATTTTATGCAGGTACATTATTTTCAAGTTCGTTAGGAAGAGTCCCGATTATCCCATGTACTATTTATTAATGGAGGAAATCCCTGGCCTTATCTTAAGGGATCTTTCACCAAGAGAAAAGAGAGACAGTCGTGAACAAGCCTTAATTATATTTGAAAAGGAGGGATGAAGAAAAAGAAATGTGAGAATAATACAAGTCACCACGAAAAAAGTTTGGAAAAAAAATCTTTTTGTCCTTTTGCGTGCTCATCATTATTAAAAGATATTGTTGTAACGATATGACATTCGTGCTTTAAAAATTTTCCATGTACAACAATACAAGGAAGTCACAAGATGAGAAAATCTACCTTCAACCTATTAAAATTCATATCTTTATGTATTCACAGTAATGCAAGTAATAATTATATTTGCTTGAAAAATGACAGGAATACATTGAAGTAAGCTGAGAGAGATGCACTGACTTAACATACACTAAGTTAGAGCCACATCTGCATGACAAGTGAGCATAATATACTTGAAGATAATCGTAGTAAGCCGAGTCGGACCTCAAACCATTACTTAGACCCCACGTTACACCCGGTGCTTCGGGTAATAAAAGCAATGAATGCTCACAGAACATTATGCAAGTGTGAGGAGGAAGAAAAACTAAGAAGAAAAGTGAGGACGTGAGAGAGGTGGGACTCCAAGTAAGAAGAGAGTAAGAGAGAGAGAGAGAGAGAAAATACTAACTTTGAAATTCCCGACTTTCTTCTTCGAATACAAAAATGAAAGGGAAAAAAGGTAACCGGGAAAAGAAAAACTAAGACATGTGTTATTCCCTTGTAGAGTAAATTTTGGTAGCAAAATCATGTATCAAATGCGATGAGGATGCAAGAGAGAAAAAAAATTTCATGCTTTATGAACTTAAGTTTTATATGAAATAGTGCTCTCAGGTTCCCTACATAATAATACACTTGTAAGACAAGGAGGAGAGGAAAAAGTTTTTTTTTTCAGAGATGTGCACAAAATAATGTTACGTGTGTGTGTAGTGAAGGATTCGTTGTGGAAAAAGAAGAAAATCTCATAGAAAATAAGTTCCACTCTACAGTTCTATATAAATGTGTAGTAGTAATTTTGTATGTATTTAGGTAGGAAAGTGAGACACAAGGGGATTGCTTGGATCACCTTTTTAGTTACTCCGTGTACACTTCTTCTACTATTCCGCTTAGTAGCCTTTCCTCGTACATAACCTTTCTATATATAGTACATATGTAGCTAACCATGTTTTTTGTTTTGCCGCCTTTGTCTCTCTCCCTCCCCTACAAAACTAACTTTTCAACATTGTCATGCCACGTACATATGACTACCTTTTCACATCCAAGTTACATTTCCTAGAAAATCACTGCGGAAGTTACCTTGCTTTTTCCATAGCCCACTACTATGTACTATGCAAATGTGTAAAAGTCCACATTTTTACATTTCCATACATGGGCAAACCTTCCGAAGCCTCAGTCTCCCCACACGCCTCAATCTCCCGGAATTGTCCCTTATTGGAACTTTATCAATTTTCACGTAATTTAAACCAATTAAATTGAGTGCTAGAAATGACTCTTTTGTCAAAACCTTCCACCTTCCTCCACTTTTTCCTGCCTCCTAATTCCACATGTATTTACAGCCCATTTATTATCTACACTATAGTCAACATGCACGCACTTACATGCAATTGTACAGTTTTTAGTAGATCCTACATCTTGTATGGATAAGTGACATGATATGAGTAATAGAAGAGAAAGGGGACAAAATTCAACAATCTCAAGATTCATCATTTAAATACATATACTTTTCAAATAAAGATGTGAAGTGAGTCTGGAGGTACAAGAAAAAAAACGGAGATGAATCACATAGAAAGTTGAAATCTTGAATCGTTGAATATGGATCCTAAGATCTTGCTTTCCATACTAAGTTTCCTTGAATATGTACGTAAAAATGGATTGTATATAAGAATAATTTTCATAGTCGGTGTATGTAATGTATTTTTTTGGGGCAACTGCTACTAAAGATGAGCTACGTATGAGATACAATGTATACATGAAAGATCATCAGTCGTGTTTAAGGTTGAGGAGGAGAAGAAGGAAACCAGGATTTTTTATCAAAGACATCACAGCATGGGGATGTGTCTCTCTGATGATGGATATGTGAGTTCTGAATTATCACATCGGCATGCCAATGCAAAGGTGAGCTTACATACTATTTACGTTTTTTTCTTCCTCCCTAACCTCCTCGTACTGGAATACATATATATATATCTATATAGAAAAGTGTGCATGTAGAAGATGCTGGAAAATACATAATCAAAGGAAATAAAGTTCAGAGAGGGATAAAGTCATCAGGATGGGTATAGTTTGGTGGGAAAAGTCAAAGGAACTTCTACTACTTTATATATGGAGTTAAAGGGAGAGAATCCTTCTGAGGGAAATGTTGCTAAGAATTGTGAACAGCTTGTGTATATCACTTATGGCAAGTTCAAAAAGTATCTTGATCAAGAGTTCCATATGATTTAAACACAAGCGATCCATTCCAATTAGAGGGTCTCCACCTTATGTGGAGGATTTTGAAAGAAAAAAGTCACTATGAAGTGGAGGTCGATAAGCTTTTATTCCTATGCATGTAGGTAAAAGATTATACATATCCACATATGTACATGAGATTTTTATTTCACTTTTTCTCCCCTCTCTCTCTCTCACATCTTCCTCCTCCTCCTCAGCTGACAGAATCTTGTATAAGTTTGTGTGAAGTGCGGAGACTTTTGAGGGCCAATTTACTATCCTCTCAAATGCCAATCTATCTTGTCAACATACATATTTCCACCATCTCATGAAATCTTAATTACCAATGCAACTTGAGTCTCCTTTACTCTCAAAGTTTATACACAAGTTTCCTTTTTTAGCAGGGATTTTATTTATTTTTAAATGAAATATATCCTTGAAAAAATTTCCTTGTATTTATATAACCTATATACATATAAGTGAATAATAAAATCCAATAAAACAAAAATCCTTGCCTAACAAAAATATAAAAACAATGGAACACACACATAGAAATATCATTGGGAATTGTAGGTGAAATGGTACTTGCTGTCAAATTAAAACCACAGGTTTTGCTTGTTAGGTAATAGTTTTATAATATACATACATATTGCATGTTTTTTGTAGCAATGGATATTGATGAGCTACGCTTGAATTTCTAAAGCCAATTGCACAGCAGTCATTACCATGTAGTAAATCACCTGAAACAATGATTCGAGTAATTGTGAAAGAAATGATCTAACTGTGGGAATATAATTTTCAATGGGGAAAAAATGCTCCTATATACATAGGTATAATAATAAACTAAAGATAAACTTTGAAAGTCAGGCTGGTGGGGCAGGCGTCAGTTATAATAAATACAAGGAAGTTCTGGCCCGCTCAAGCTCACAGGTGACAGAGACAAACTGTCAGAATAGCTTCTACAGGTGAGATGTCCATATAGTCCGCACCCCTTCAATGTAAACAATGGGAGTATGACTCCACCGCAGAGGAACCTACCGCATTTTACCCCTCCAAAAAAAAATACCTACCTTTGCATCCTCCCCAATAAACATTCACACCTGATTTGCTCCCAAAATTGTTATTTGACAATTCCAAGAACAGTAGCATGGAAATTAGTATAAATCTCCGGTATACTCTTGAGCATTTTACCATACATGGTATCTCTCACAAGAAAAATCCACCTTTATTCTCTACATACAAATTTCATGCGTCTTCAAAAAATTAACTGCAATTTCCATCCAGAATTTAGCATTATTCAAATTGGGATGGGAGGAAGGACTTAAATGAAGGGAGCATTTTTATTTCATAGTTATAAAAAAAATCCCCGTCATAAGATACACTGGAAACAGTCGTGTTAAGGAGTGTTAGTTATTATGAAATGATTCTGTATTTACTGCTCCAGCCATAATAACCCATTCAGTTCAGGTCTTTATTTTAAAAAAAAAAAGAGGCGAGGAAGCAGAGGATGGTGAGAACAATACTTGTCCAAAGACAGGTGGCAAGTGTGGGACAAGAGCAAATAATTCCTCGAAACGACTTCCTTGTTTGCTCCCATTCAATATTTGAACTACCATGAATACATATGTAGCACGAGGAGGGGAGAAAGGGAAAGAGCCCAGGACCTATAGGAGGACCAATACTTTTTATATACATAAATATAGTCAAGTATTATTTAAACTTTTACCATAACACTAATTTAATCTAAAAAGGACAAATAAACCCTATGTTGAATCCCATAATGTGATAAGTACGGCTCTCCAATATGTACGCAAATTTTCATCCACCACATTTTTACATTAGCTCCAGCCTATATATATATCATCTTCATCATAGTATAGAAAAGTATGAGGATACACTCTCTCATAAGTATTCAGACATACCACGCAATCTATTTTTACTGCCCTGATAGAATTGATGCTCAGGAAATTTCCGGTCTTTGGTATTTTATGTTGTAGTACACTAATCCTCATAATAATTATTATCCAACGAAAGGGAAAACCATAAAAAAATGCTAGATTGAGGAGAACCTCATTACTGTGTACACTTGAACCTGTCCTCCAAATACCCACCCTCATTCAATACATAGACAATTATTATTACATGCATTTTCTCTATAGGAAGGTGCAATGTGCTTAATTGCACAATTTTTCACCTGTCATCCTCTATTTACCATGTAGCACTCCCATTCATAGATGTAATGGCACAGTACATGGGGGGAGAAAAAGCTGCGAAATATTATTATGTACGTACGTGAGGAAGAGGGTAAGGCTTCTAGTGAGTCACATGAGGTAAACCCTTCTCCTCCTAAAGCTTGTGTGACATGCGGGTCAAACACAGACGGATCCTTGGTAAAGTTCTCTTAAGGTGTGTAGCTCTCCTGTCCAAGAGCGGACCGCCCGCCTTCACACTCTCCTCCACCCAGTTACTTATTACGAAGAAATGTGAGCGGTTTTGGGAAAGCGTCAAGTAATAATTTGACTAGTGTGCATAATAATATGCTCACTCATTTTATTTTCGCTGTGGATTTTTCCTCCGCGTTGTAATATGAAAGATGATGTTTAGCTACCCATGAAATAAATAATGTAGCCGTAAGTAACTTCACATAAACTTTTCCGCTGCATACGGACAGAGATAGAGAGAGAGAGAGAGTCTTTTTATATTTGTAGGTATAGAAATGAATTCAAGGGATATATTCGTTTATAGTGGTGGGTTTACACCTTAATACTCGGAGCCATCCTGCAAGAGTGCTATGCTGCAGCTCCATTGAAATGGCTGGAAACCCAATCGTTTCAAGTCTCTTATCCTTTGGCAAATTACCGGCAAGTTGTGGCATGAGCCTCGCGCTAAGAAATTCTTCCAGACCACTAAATTTAAATGACTGCAAAGTGAGCATTTCATTTACCTTTTGGATGGGTTACCTTTATATTTGTGCAGTTGTGTGCAAGTATGCGTGTATGGAGGTGCAGAGACTCTATAGAGTTATACCAACCCTGGCCCTCCCTCTCTTGCTATAAAATATCATGTGGGAAATGCTCAATTATATTTATGACTTTCCCCTCTCTACATTCAAGCTTCTTCTTCCCGTAATTGATTTATTTGCACTTTTCAATTCCAACTTCTCCATCTCAATTATCCTCATACTCTCTCTCTCTCTCTTTAATTCATATGTTTGTGTCCGAGTATAATTTCTACAAACAACGGGAAAGAAATTCCGTTGAAGTTCCCCCGAAATCCATTAAAACCTACGCAAAGGGCCAACTTCCTATTAACGAGTTTGCTTTTTTTAGTACTTCATCCGTTAAAGTTAGGATTCGTTACATATGTTGATATTTTTTAAATAGGTGGTGTAGCCCTCAGTTCTCCGGTTATCTAATGAAGTAACAGGGATGAAAAAAAAATTGAATAGGGACTTTTGTCAAGTTCCGGGGAGTAAAAGTTAGTTTGTGTGTAATACAGGAAAATATAAATACAAAGGCCCCAGATACTCCTCAATTTGACATGGTTCGTTTCCATTGTAAAAAGACTTGGGAGAGACTTGTGTATTTTGTGATTGGTAAATTTTCAGAGAAGGATTGCTGGAAACAACTGGTGTGTAATGGCACATGTCCAATAAATAATCATCTACCTACCCGTCAGTATTTTTTTCATTCCTGTTCCTGTCCTGTCTTCTTGTGTATGCCAACTTGTGTGTCTGTCCAAAAATGACATGACCAGAAAGAGTGAGAGAGAGAGAGAGAGGAAAGAGGAGGAAAGTCAACGATATCGTTAAGTTGTGAAGGCAATTTGGTCCATTTGAGTCGAGTCAGACACTTCAAGGGGCAATGTGGTTTTCCAAGAAGCAAGGAAACGAATAAGTTGTCGAGACCTCGTAAAAACCCATACGAATTGACGTCCCTACGTGTGACCAACATACTGCAGCTATCTTATTATCTTATGGGTAAAAACCTTATACATGTATAAGTATTAACATCCTCAATAATATTGAAGCTCCCTCAAGTGCAGGTATATATTGAACAAAACCCCTAGTTAACGCTACACTTTTCAAAACAGCATTGATGGGCTTTAAAGCTGAGATGGAGAGAGCGAGAGGTTTAAAACGGAGGTAGTTACTGGTAGCTGGTAGTTACTACTTGCCCAATATAATCCAAAACTGATGTACAAGTCGCTGTTAAATGGGATCCATCCTGTACATGTTGATAGTAAAGGAGAGAGGAGAAGAATAAGACGTAAATTCTCTTTGAGGCTTGTAATGGACCAAGAGAAAATCACAGGTTTGCCAAAGTACTTTTGTCAATGATGAGCCTCATGATCATCATAACAATAATCATGTGGGTTGTCAGAAAATAAGAGAGAGAGAGGTATAGGGCAAGAGAATGAGGTAAGAGAATAATATTCACCAAAATATTATGTACCCGCTATACTTTATATGTATATAATGGAACGAAAGGCACATGGCCCTCGCGCTATAAAGTCACTCACTACTACTACAAAACTTCATGTAATCACACGAACATACAAATGTACATTTACCTGCGACTTCTACACCTCCTAATAGTAAAGGCTACTAATACTATTGTAATACATATCTGTTTACACATCCCACTAGACGCTTACTCTCTACAGCAATATAACACAACTTTAGCTACAAAGTTCATAGAGTGGATACGTACACGTTGTCCACGTTGTTCATAGATATCTCAATGCACGTGAATAGTTTTGACTTACGGAATTATTACCAGCTACAGCTCAACAGCAGCAAAATGCAAGCAACACTTGAATTTACTCACAGTATTAAGTGTAGGCTATTTAGTAAGAAGCTAAGAGCGAGTCAGAATATAATAAAAATAACAATGATGAAAATGCGTGCATACAAAAAATGTACACTATGCGTCCTACTATGCTAATTATGTTCATACCATGTACTGGACCGGACGATAAGAGTATTTTTTCAAGTGTCCTACCCTCCATTTAAATACATACATATTTTTACTATGCACATAAATAGAGAGAATTGTAATGTCAAAATATGCATGTAAATGGTACTTGTTTATGTTTAGAGCAACATTTATGTAAAGCATTGTTCCTATGGTACCATGGGGTTGTATCTGTAGTTAAACTATAGAAACTATAATAAAAGCAGAGGAAAAGTAATGGTTGCATATGTGAATGACTTAGGAAAAAAGGGAGGTTGTGCATAAAAACAATTTTATAAGATCTAGTTTGTTCCTATGAAAAGTCTGTGTGGAGGCAGTGGAGAGAGAGAGAGAGAGAGGAGGAGAGAAGAAGAGGCGAAAAAGAACCGAAAAAATATTTCCAGGCCGCAACTTCCTGTGTGAAAATAATAGGGCTGATATTCACCAGCATCTATAATTTAGCCGTCATTTTCAACAACTATATGAGAAGGGTGCTTGTGAGGAGAGTAAGTAGTAGGGATGTATGTAATACAATGGTAGTAGTCGTGGTAAATAGCCCTACCCTTTATTATACAAGTTTTATAGAGGGGTATAGTACGCGTTCATAGGCAACCTCATCATCATCATCATCCTCCTCTCGTCGTCCTCGTCCTGTACCGCACACAAAGTCCTATTCTTATAATATTACCTCATATGACACGAAGCTTAAGGAGACACAAACAAGACCGATCCATCGATGACTACAACAACCTATTATTGAGAGAGAGAGAGAGGAAAAAATGGAAGTACACAAACGGCTATTTCCTCTCCATTGAGGAAAACTCTGCTTGAGGTCTTCATTAAAGATACAGAAATTGTTTTGATTCTTATTCCTACTTTTTCCACCCCAATATGGGCATCATCTCAAATTGTTATCTCCCATCCCAATCATCATCAATATATCCAAATGCTTTTGGAACAGTTCAACTTACATCGGACCTTTCAATCTCTCTTCCCTTCCCTCCTTTCCATGTGGCCCCAATTGTCGTGGAAGTACATTCTCAATTTTCTGTGGTTTTATCAAAACACAAATTTGAACACAAAACTTTTCCGTTGGATTCAACTATATATACCACCAAAATATAAAAATCCTCTTGTGTACAAAAAACAATACGAAAAACAATCATCTTCTCCTGAATAGGAGATATTGGGAATATTTCCCTTAAAAAAATATAATCAAGCTTCTTAAAAATCCGTACATCTGTGCACACTGCCACCATTCAGAGCGTCACTAAAGGCTGAAAGCTATTGTAAACGCG
Source organism: Spatulosminthurus flaviceps (assembly GCA_034693705.1). Taxonomy (NCBI): domain Eukaryota; kingdom Metazoa; phylum Arthropoda; class Collembola; order Symphypleona; family Sminthuridae; genus Spatulosminthurus; species Spatulosminthurus flaviceps. The sequence goes on along the minus strand of JAQFXU010000091.1, from coordinate 78,743 downwards.
AAAGGAGTAAAATCCAAAGATTACGTCTTATTGTAAAGGAGCTTGCCGCGGCATTCAGTCTGTCAATTTGATTTAACCAGTCCAGAGTCCAGCAATACCATCAGCGGCAGCCGGGTAGCTCAAGTTACCCAAACTACATAAAGTTAGTAAGTACTACGATCAAAGCCACTGAGACAAGCACTTTTTGTATAAGGATATATAAATACAAAGGACAAACTATTGTGCACTCTTCTGGCTTCAACTATATCTCCCAAGGAATTTAATACAACTTCAATTCTTATATACCTTTTATAAAAATTGCATCCACATGTTAAAATCATCACAAGGAGTAAATGACATTTATTTCTAATTCCTCCTGTCAAATTAACTTACATCTCAAAACTCTATAGAATTATATACACACGTACTTATTACATACGTATGTAATTACTTTTACTTTAAACTCAACATTGTACTACAATTTTTATCTCCTTCTTTTTAATCCACAACGAGGCTGTATTTTTCCATTTTTTTTAAAACACATGTACATATATAACACCATATTATGCATTTTCTGATACAAAGTCAATGTCGATGAGAAATAAAGGGTGACTTGTGTAATAATAATTATAAATTACGCAAATGCTTCTCAAATATTTGCATTCACTCAGTAGCCGCTTGCTTCCCTTCCATATGCTAATAATGCTAATCCCTGGCATTTATGGACCATTAATATAGTAACAATGGTAGCATAACTAGCAATAAGTGATGAATACAAAACTTCGCTCAGTCACTCTTCTTGTTTACAAGGCAAGGGAGACCTATGATTAATACCCATTATGTACATACATATTGAAAACAAATTTAACCCTGAATTTATATCCTGGAGCATGAATGAAGCTTACTATGAATGCATACATACAATACATGTTATATACATACAAATTTTTTTTGCATGCCTTTTTTATGTTACATACTTTAAAGGGATTTGAAAGGTGAATATAAAATGGAACTAGCCCAACGTTTCCATTCCTTTGATTAGAACGGATGGGTATCTTATAACGCTAATAGTCAGGTATGAAAGGGTTGGATGACTTCAAAATACTTTCCATGTATACCTAAAACATTGTGGTACTTATTCTAGTTAGCCCTATTACATAGGGTTACGATGACTGCATTTGACTTGAGAACAGGTAAATATGTGAGGATATGTGAAATTGATATGTAGTAAAACTATGACCAGTAGATAGTACAACGTATTATGGATAGTTACCGGTATGGAAGGAGCATGGAGAGAGAGAGAGAGAGAGAGAGAGCCTGAGCGTATAACTCCGTTCACGGTCCCTGGAGATTTACTCCAAGAAATAGAGGAGCGGAGTTCGGTAGAGAGAGAGAGAGAGAGAGAGAGAGAGAGAGAGCGAAACATACCTCTGCATTATAAGTGCAACTATAGTTACAGTAAGGACGGGAGAATTCAATGCATAATATGAGAATGACGGGAGCGAGTGAGTGAGTGAGTGAGCGAGCAAGCAAGCGAACGAACGAAGGAACGAGCGGTGAAGTAAAAAATACGTGAATGACATCAAAGAGATCATGGGCAAGATGATAACAAGATTGTTGACTGACGACTTAAATGAACACCGCCTTCCTTTATATGCAACCGAGATGGTCATTCCTGGCTTTTGATTTTCACATCTTTTATCATATCAACCTTTTTATACCCAATATATGAGATTTCGCTGCTGGTTTCATCCTACTTCCATAACTTACTACTACTTACTATTATTATTCTCTTGTGAACATCTCCGTTTAGCCTGGACATGTCATCCCTATAGTGCTTGAGTAATGTAGCCATAAATATGTACATATATACATACATATTCCATCTAGAATTTTTTATTGGTTTTAGAAACAAGCTATAAGGAAGTGAGGCTAGTGATGTTGGAATATCTTTAAAACTTTGCGCTTTCCCATTAAGCCTCTTATTAAACACGTTCCGTATCATCATCATAGAAAAAGCAGGACATGATAGAGAGACTTGGATATATGATACCATGCGTGTGTTTGTGTGTGTGTGTGCGTTTACAGGAACTTTTGAAACTACTCTAAGCTTCTAATGTACGTAACATTCCCGCTATCAATCACTTTTTATCCTCAATATTTCCATCTCTCTCTCTCTCTCTCCCTGCAGAACATGTGATACTTCATGTGTATTGGAGCTTGGAGGCTCTTTTTTTTCCAAGACGAAAGGAGAAGAGAGGAAAAAAATTCAGATGAACAAATCCATCCACGAGTTAATTAATTGCTCTCATGGAATAGCCCGACGCCCTATGCATATCATCTCATCACAACGGTCAATGGTCAAAGAAGCAGGGGGTTTCCTTTGAAGCATCTTGGTCTCTCAAGATTTGATAAATACTCCAGTCAGACGAACATGTAAATAACTAGTTAACGTCGTCCAGTTACAACCCAATGGATTTTCTCTATCAAGCATATAATAGTAACAAGCTCTTCATTTAAACCTTTGCTATTTCAAAGGGTGCTCCTTCTCTTCACCTCAATCTCTCTTCGTGTCTTCATTAATTCTCCTAATAAAACAACTGGCCTAGTCCTATCATTTAGCACCGTCATCAATATCATCTCACATGAAAGGCTTTTCGCATATTTTTCTAACCTGAAATACATTTTAAATTAGGACCAAAATTTCAAAAGTTTTTCTAAAACGTTTTTACTTTAATTTTTATTGAATTTCGTTTTCAACGAATTTTTTATTTTCATAGGTGATGATTTTTTATGATAAAAAACAACTACCTTTGTCTCTGTCTTTGTATTCGTCACTGTCTTCATCTCCACTCTCATTTTTACACTGCCGTATTTATATAACCATATATTCATTTTTACATGCTGCCTTACGGGCTGGCAACTATTCTGCGTTGTATTTTAGCATTGGCGGGCTAGGCGGCAAGCATTGTATGCTTTACCGCCAGCCCAACGATACTACTACAGTGAGTAGCTGAATTTTTTAAAAATCGGAGTGTGATCATACGGATCCTTTTATTGGCGGAAGTTATAAAGGAAAATAAGTTTGTTTAGATCCAATTTTAAAACGTTTTGTCAAAGTAACACTTTCGATTAGAGGTGGATTTAAGTAGGAAAAGGAAAAACAGTTTAAAATTGCTAAAAAAAATGGTGTCGCTCTTTCCCTTGACAGGGTCCAGGGTGAAGTGGGACGAACCTCCCAGATTATATACACATGAGTAATAATAATGGCCTATGAAGGAATGAATCTTGCAAAAAGACCTTTATGGAGCCAAAAAGAAATTGAGTTTTTTTTGCTTGTGAGAGCTGTTTTGTTGCAAGGGCATTATCACAGTTCGTCATATTCTTTGTATATAAACTTTGTTCAAAGAGTGAGAGAGAGAGAGAGAAGAAGGAGAAAAAAAGTATAAAGACATCAGATTCACAATCAGAAAACTCTGTCTCTTTCTCTCTCACTCGCCTTGTTTGCATCTGGCGTCTCCCATTGCTACATAGATTTTGTGCTTAGCTACAGAGAACAACTTTTCCCTCCTTTTTTCATTTTAGACTTTTTGGGCACTCATGCCAACAAAATCACGACGGGAGGGAGACACCGAGGGGGGTCCAGTGCAACTGAGATCAACCCAGGGGGTCAAAGGGACCCCACCATAACTCTAAAAGGTCCTCTACTATCCTTTTGGCTCCCACCCCCTCCAAATATATCAGGATTTTATCCCGAGAATACAATGTTTTTCCCCCGGGTTTCTTTCTCTCTCTCTCTCTCTCTCTCTCACTCTCCCTCTCATAACCAACACTACATACAGAGACTCTCCGTATTTTACCAATGAGTCAAATGACAGATGAATTCCCGATATCCGACCTTTTAAACACACGCTCCTGCTTCTACACCGTTTTTCCCTACACTAAGAACATTAGGTCAATCAAACTCCTCTGATATGCTGGTTTGGCTCTTAAGTAATAATCATGCAAGCACCATCCCCTCACAATCAATTGACAATTTCACCTCCATTATTGCCCATACTGTAGGGGTTTAGGGAACAAACGCTCATTGTATGATTAGAATCCACACAATCCATTGTTACACATAATGCCATACATATTAAGAAACTACTTGGGCTGTAGATAAGTAATTGTTCACAGCTTCCAACAGCTCCATTTTTTTCCTTTTATTTGCCGTCCTCCTTGAAAATTCATGATGAATTTTTGGGAAAATCCCTTTGGGTCTCCCATTAATTTTTTTCTCAACATAATATATGTATTTAATCGCATGCCCTACGTTTTATGCACGTGCTATATATATACACTAAATATTCTAATATATTTATAGAATTGTCCTCAGCCTATACACGCAGCATATATGAATACATTGATCTTGTGTACCCGCAATTATCGACAGTCTATAAGCTTGTCTCATGCCTACTTAAACATTTGGCTATGCATGAAAAAGAATTGGAGTGATTGTTGCAAGCGAAGCTACATACTTTACAAAACGTCCATAGAATTTGCATTGTAAAATCCCATGCAAGGGTTTTGAAAAAACCAGAGTGAGGGATATTGTAAGGTAATGTATTAAAGATAGGAGAGCAGTTTGAGTTCTGTTTTTTAAGACAGTTCCAAACACGTTGTTGATTTGCATAGGACCCACCGTCGTTTGAACTTTAAAGAATGAAGTTATCAAATCCTTGATCAGTCTAAAGATAAGTAAGAATTGAGTAAATAGAAAACTGAATAGGAAAAAAGGTATTGTGAGCTGAGCACCAAAAGGTACTTGGATTTGGTAACTTCCATTTAAGACGAAAAAGCTATTCTTACTTGGGATCATCTTATTCTTTCTTTATATGAAGAGCAATTGTAAACTACATGATGTACATACCAAAATAATAATATGCATCATCTTGATTCGTACAAACACACAGATTTGATGTTCAGGTCACAATGAAGTTGAACTGGGTTTAAGGTGATATTATATTCCTTACTATACATGTTGCTGTTGTTGTGTGGCTCTATGGAAAAATCAAGAGATAGAGAAAACCACAAGGAACCAATGGAACTTATTTACTTGCACTCTCAAGTTTACGTGATATGCAAAGTGTATGTGTAATGATAATAGCAAGCAAATGGTGCCATGAGCAAAAAGATAAAGGATCGAGGACGGATGGCGAGGTTCCTGCAGAGACGACCTATGAGATAGAGCAGGGCTGGACCCTCCTCCATCTCCCGGTGAGAGACATCTCAATTGTCTGATCTACAGGGAATCTCCATTTGAAACCCAAAAGAAAAGAAATGCAAGAGTGAGTGAGAGAGAGAGAGAGACATGAATACATTTTTTTTATTTTGATATGAACTGGTGTGGGAGTCAGTCAGCTTCTCTCTCTCTCTCCCTCTCTCGCGAGTCGCACAATAACAATAACCATCAAACACAATGTATCCTCTCACCTTGTTGGTGACACGTCGATTTGATAGGAAAAAAAAATTCACTGACGTTAATTTCACCTAGCGCAATTCAGTATCCACTAGTGCAACAATAACTTACTTTCAACGACGTCAATAATTGTCCGACAAGGCTCTTTCTAAACAGCTCACTAACTTATTGCAGTGCTGCGGTTTTCAAACCTTTCATAGCATTATTATTTCCAAATTGTTGTTCCTAAAAAAATTTACAACATAACATTGCACAAACTTCTCTCCAACTTGCATATTATATTGAGTCACTTTTTTTTTAAATATATAGTACTCAAGCATGTAATGAAATTCACAAAGAAAAAAAATCCTCGGAAAATTTTCAACTAAACTTGTTAACAAAAATCCTCTTATTTTTCTCACACAAACAGATACACTCTGAGCCCAGCCACCTCCTCCTCCTTGAAGGTTTTTATATAGTAAAACTTTATATCCTTGTTAATTCATCAAATTACTCGTACGACAAGTTACAACAACCCATTTACTATAACACTCACTTGACAAACGTATAGTCCCCCCACCAATATTCCATCCATTTGGTTGAGATACAAAGCTCTGATTATTTTCCACCATATGAACAAACACTCACATGTTTTTTTTGTATATATTTGTCCTATTAACAAGCAGCACGAGGAAACAAAATTGGAAAACCAAAAGGGAATATTAAAATTGAATTCTATAGTCAATCGCAAGTGCCAATGATGGTGATTATTATGAGGGAAGAAACCGGATCTGTGTTGAGCAAACCGGTTTGTCAATTAAATACCAATAAATTTCTTGGCCACTTCACAACTATTGTTTCTTCGGAGTTGAGAGAAAGATTTGATGCCGCCTTTAGTTTAGGTCTGGGATCATGCAATGCAGTACGGCACTTGTTTTATTAACACTTGCTATTCAACTCTTTTGTGATAGAGACTTGTCTCTCTCTCTGTCTCTACCTTTGGACATTTTTATCCGGACTTACTTAATACGGTGTATATTAAGGTGGGCTTAATTGCTATGACTTCATTAGGAAACCCAAGAAGACAAGATATTTTACTACGTTAGTAGACTCACCGATAAAATAACTATATATTCTTAACTCACACAATCCCTTCTCACTCAATTACCATCAACTTATTGGATTTCCACAGGTTTCAACATGAATTATGCTCAATTACATTGCTTAGACACTCTCATGAATAATTATCCATAGATTTTTCCTTCCCTCTTTTCTCTCTACTATGCACAGGCAAAAATTATCTCCTTAAAAACTAGATTTAAAGCTCTTTGTAGCTACAAATTGTGAGGAAACTTTACTCTCAAATCAGGTTTTCTCTTAATTTGTTAAAGGATCCAGTCTATCCAAATATTGCCCTTTTAGAATTCCTACAGCACTTGACACCTTTTAATTAAAGCTCTAAATTTTACCATCCTTTTAATTTTTATCTTTATACATTTAACCTCTCGACCTGTAATAGCATTTACTTTTTTTAAAAGTTGTTTGTAGAGAAAATAAATAAGACTTTTATTTATATTCTCACTCATATAAGATGAAGAAATCGATAGGAGAGTGTAAAAATGGTAAAAGATTTTTTCTTTCGATTAATTTATATTACAGCGCTACGTATGTACATGGCATGACACGAGTTAATAGTATTCACTCGGAGGCTAATATAATTTGGCACGCAGTAAGGGCTGATGGTTGTCATCAGGGGTAATAAGTTTAGGATACATTTAGACTACCATCGCTCTCTCTGGAAATGGTTTTAATACATATAATACCTAATCATACATATGTACTACATTGAAGGGCAAAGGAAGACGAAGCTTCTCCCGTACTATTTTTTTCCTGCAGGAGTCATGGATGGAAATAAGCGTATGTTGAATACATTTAACTTGGAACTGTAACTGCGTGTAACGAAGCTAGGAAGATGGATAAAGTTATGAGGAAGAGCCTATATCATATAGATCCCGCCAGGTGAAATGGTAATCGGAATGATTTGTGTTTCTGTCCCAGGTGTTGTAACACCTCCATCTCTATCATTTTTAATAGGCATCTTACATATTGGAATGATGTTGGTGCTACAAATTTCCAGCTCGACCCTTTCTGTACAGACAACATTTGAAACCCCACATGCCCTCGTAACCATCTTTGGCTACTGATCATCAACCACCACCACCAACCACCACACACGGACAAGCACACGGGAGAATATAGCCGAAGCAGCCTTCCCAACTGATAACATAACTTCGCCCCTATATATAGCTCCAACTACTACTTGAGTTGACTTTACTTAATTTTCTAAATATCCCTCTATTAAAGTCCGGGTACCTTACGAAATGACAGAAGTAAATGAGAGTTGAGAATTTTATTGCATCATACAACATGTTTTGGTTTATCATATGATATATGTAAGTCTCGGATTATCAGGGTCCAGGTCCAGGTCATTACAGAGCTTTGATTATATTTAGATATCCATCCTCAAAGAGAGAGAAAAAAAGGCTAGCTTGCGTTAATTGATTTTGCAGGTTGTCTCAAATCTACTTTTGCGTGTCAGTCATAACAATCCAGCTCAGTTGTTTACAACTATCTGGGTTGACTATCTTTGTGAAGTACAGAGTGAGTGTCACTATTGAGATCATGCAAGAGTGAGATTGAAGGGTGTATAGTGACAAGAAAAGAACGTTCTTTAACCTTGTGTTAATGAACAAAATCCTTATTTAATTATCCTCATAAACAGAGACCTAAATAGTATGTAGTACTCATTGAGCGCTCAATATAACTCATGAGATGTTAATAAGGCATAAAAAGATGAATGGCATTAGCGTGACGCACAACAAATTACTTATGCTGAAACATCATCATCAAGCTATAACATCTCAACTGAAAGTCGGCCCGAACTTGGATATTTTTCCTTTTAAATACATATCTTCCCTCTCCTGATGACTCTATACTATGAGCGGGCTGGGAGTGATAAAAAGTCAACTGCTTAACATCTGCTACACATCTTGACGAATTAATCTAATTCTCTCTATTCTGATTACCTCCACTCACATATGTTTACCGCTACCGGCAAATCTTCCTCTCTCTCTCCCTCTCCGCATATACCTTTCAAGCTTCATTAAAGTTGGTCCATTTCTCAATATTTATGAGGTAAACACATTGCAATGAAGTTTATTATTACGTATGTGTGGATCCATTTCCTCAAACCCTCAGCCCCTAACAATTTGTTTCGGGTGCTGGAATAAAAGCATGCATGGGTCAAAATATAAAAATGAGATCAAATTACAATTGTGCCTTTTACATTGTACACTTGAGAAAAAATACATTGCTTTTATGTAGTGGTCATTAAATTCTTCATTAAAGTTTGATGCTTGAAAAAAATTCTAATATTCTTTTTCCAGCGTCGAGTCATTTTTAAAATGATACAAATGCATATGAAGTTCAGTGGCCTAGCAAACCATGCAGTTCTTACGTGGCTTAATTCGTTGAGTAAATAAGGTTCGGTCCGTTTAAATGAATGGAAACATAATTTGTTATGGAATAGAGAAACTTAGGAGGTTCTGGAAATCCTAGTTATGTTAATTAGGGGAAAGGATTGTTTACCTGGGGATGGGTTTCGTTGTGTATGCTTCGCTTAACGAATTAAAGGAGGAAATTCTAATATAATATTTGAAATAAAAATGACTGATGTTCTTTAAGAATAGTGATTGCATTTATGTGGATTCTCTACATATTGGCAGTCAAGGGATCCCAGAAATTCTGCCACTATAGAGAGATGCCAATATAGCGTTTCTTGCATTTTCCCTATTAATGTTTAAGGTCATGACAATTCTGAAAGCATCACCGATAAATTAGACAAAATTCTGTTGATTTACGTTAAATATACGTATATACAGTATGTATAATAAATCAAATGTAGCATTTTTTCACTTTTCATCTGGAAATATTGTAGTTGAAGTTTGGCCAAAAAATAGGCAAAAAGAGCCTAAAAATCAAAATATTCTTAAAAATTCTACCACTGCCACTATATAGAGACTTTTCAAAAAACCTTGCCACTATATCGTATACCTTAACCATGGGGAATCTGTGGGGAGGAACTGAGTCTGCCACTGTAGAGAGAATGCCATCTTAGGGAGAACTTATTTAGAGGTTCCACCTATTAGATTTTGTATAAATACTGGACCCTTTCTAGTCAGTTCCAACTGTAAATTTATTTTACAAGCTTTTCCTGGTTACTTTGTTTTTGTTTTTGAGAGTTCTCGCTGCAGTTTTGAAAAAGTTGAAATGTATTTTTTAATTTTAGTTTGCCTCGCGGTTATTCTGGCGCGGATCGTAGGGTTATTGTTACATTTTACATAGCGTCTGACCTACCTGACCTCATGGTAGCTACTGTAGCTAGTAGGATTATTGTTAGCATAGAATTAGCGGATTTATTGACTTTGGTCGTAGTTTCGATTTTTGAAGTATTTTCAAAATAAATGTTATGTGTGTACCTGTATTGTAATTTCCTGTACATCAAATAAATTTTTTAAAATCAGAATGACCAACAAATTTATTCCACGATATTTTTGATTCCTTTAAGAAAAGACATTTACAAAATAATTGTAATTGGAACTTCGCTTCCGAGAGAACTGAAATAACAACATAAAATTTCCCTCACTAATTTTCAAAGCCGGAAAGGTATATGTATTTAAATGTATTTAAATTTTGACTGTACAGGCAAAGTGCCTATGCTGAGAAAACCCGAGATATACTTTCAATTTATTGGGAGCAAGTACGTAGTAATGTAGGGCGTGAGGCTTGCCAGAGGAAAACCCCAAAATTTGTCATGGGCATATTTTGTGGGTATTGGTGGCAAAAGATGGTAGGAAACTTTGTGATGTGAACAGAAATGAAAGAGCCCACACAATGGAAACAGTCATCCTCTGTTTTCAAGTGTTATGATGAGACCGGCTATTCTTTCTTTCTCTCTGTCTCTCTCTCTCTCTCTACTCTCCAGCATTTAAACTGCTTCATTAGAAACAACCATAGAAATTCAAGGTATATTGAATACATGTAGCTTTAATGTAGGTAAGTTACCAAGGAAACCTAGAGACTCTGTCCATGCACGAAATGATGATCGGATGAAACTAAGGATAATTTACGCCTTATTGTGGTCTCTATAGGAGCTCCAACTTGATCAAGTATCTAATTGTAAAATGCAAGGAAAATGGTCCATCCATGAAACCATGAAAGAGTCATGGGAGAGAGAGAAACCAAGCATTGTGGTTCTGACTGAATAATAAATATGTACAGAGTATCTGCTAAGATTTGCGTGAACGGTGTGTGAGGGTCGTCATAAAATCCCTAGAAAATCTTCCCGTCTCCCTCTTTGACGCCTATAATCGTGTTAAATTCAAGATTTATCCACGCTCCTCTCTTTCTCTCCCATATCCTACCCTTTTACCTTCTCCACCAAAGCCCTATACATTTCCATGTAAATACATACTAATAGTCAAAACTCTTGAAAAATCATTGATTCCCCCGAAATTGCCCTACCATCAATAGTCCCTACCTCATTAATCACCCCAATACCTTGGAAAATTATTTTAAAATTCTATAAAAAATTAAACATCATTGCAAATACAAATAAAAAACATTAATAACCCATTAAATCATAAACAATGAATTTTACTTCAAAGTTTTTCTCAAACTTTCGTACCTATGTGTATCGAATTGAAGGAAAAAACATCTTAGCAAATGCTTCCAAGTTAAAAGGTAGATTCACCTTTTATTGGAGAAGGGAGCTAATGGTAAGAGATAGGATAAGGATATGAGGCTGTTCAAGTGGGCGGGTAGAAGTGAGACAAAGACCTGCCAGCGATTTTAAATGGTGGCTTTGGACAGCCACTCGGATTTAAAAGTGCGTAATAAAAACAAATCTATGAAGACTATGTGCTCCAATGTGAATCCTATTATGTTTATTATTGCAACTATGTAGAAGGTGTGTGAGAGAGAGAGAGAGAGAGAGAGAGAGAGAGAGAGAGAAAACAACTGAAGAAAATGTAATTTGTTCTTGAATCTCCCCATCAATTTGTTTCAGCATGTAATAACTCCATAGCTATAGTTACGTAGAGATACCCCGCCTAAGTTACACACCATTTAAAAGAGCCTGCTACAATTTTTTTGTCGCCCTCTCCATCACTTTGCTCGTCGGTCGTTTGAAATGAGGAAAAAACTTTGTATATTAACAAATGAATGAGGAATATTTAAGTGACTGTGGTGTTACTTTGAGTTGTAGCCGTGGTGGTGGTGGTGGTGGTCGTGAGAAAGGTATAATCACGTTCAAAGATGGATACGATAGCACATCACGAACAGGCGTGCGACAGGTGTGATACTTGATTCATCTGATAAGAAGCTCCTGATTGACATCCGCCAAAGACCATTAGGTCTAGATTTTTTCTCATCTCTCTCTCTCTCTTCAGATATATACATTATTGTTATAAAATGCATAAAAACTGATACAATTTTAAATGTGTTAGTCCCATTTCTTTTTATTCCATCCCGGCATATTTCTTGTTGTAAGAAAATGCGCCCAACATATCCATCTCCTTGAAAACTCTGCAACTTTTTGGCCTTTTCGGCATTCTTGTCTCTTGTCCCCGATCAATTTTCTCTTTATTACCGACTGAACCCAGTAGGCAGGTATTTAACCCCTTTCTAGTACTCTGTTTGTTCTTTCATTCCATTCCCATCTCTTCTTTTTCCTCTTCTGCTTCTTCTTCTTCTCTCCCTCTGTCATTCTCTTCTTACTTCTAGACTTCTTGGAATTTTTCCATTTCTCATGCATATATACCTCCATACACACTCCTACATACTCTCCTAGAAAGTTTACATATCTAAAGGGTTTACTCTCATGCTCTCTTTTTTCACCTCAAGCTGAAAAAAAATACTATTTCAATGAAAAATTCCACACAACCGCTTCAATTTTCCTCGCTCCTGTTTTCATAGGGAAAGGAAAGTAAACATAGCTTCCCTAGGCTTTTCTACATATACATACAATACTTACCCATATGTGTGTGGACACGAAAATGTAGGAAAATATTTGAAAAAATTACAAAATGGGAAAAAACAAGTAGAATTGATTCTTTTGTCAAATTTTGTTGCGAAAGTAGAAAAAAAAATGTTGGAGGGCTCTACATAAAAGTACCATTACTTTTACCACATAATACAAACGTAGAGAATAATAGAAGGTAAAGATAATAGTGCATGTAGTCACCAGGAGTATGGGAAGATACAAAAGGATATCTTAAGTCACCAATCCATATTTACCATGCACCATGTTCTCTTGATTTACCAATATCCCATTGGAAGTTGAAAGGAGAGTTTAGAAGAAAAAATATACTCGGTCAGTGATTCCGAACGAGAGTCATTAAAACTCGTTGGAAATTTTTAATGCTCTGAGTCGAAAAATACATGGTGTGTGTATATACGTATATAGAATATACATGGTATAAAAATCTACTAAATGGCTTTAGTAGTTTATTGACAGAAAGTCGTAGTACTTGTATTGTCCGGAGGAGTGTTACTCACAAAAAGATTGCCCTCCTCATTCACAGCATATGTAGTATATGAATAGGTTTTGATAGTTTTTTTTCCAACTGACTTGGGGGAAAAAAATCTTCTTTCCATAATCCAATGCCTGTGTAGTATATACTTACACATTAAAATAAGTGTTGAGTGTGCATCTACATACATAGTAGAAAAGCTATCAAGGGATTTTGTGTAGTAGGTAGGTGCCTTTTGAGTGATACCAATGAGGGCCAGAGCATATCATGCGGATGGATGACTGTGGGATCGATTTTGAAGGAAGGGAAGTACGCTTATCAATACAGTGATAATAGGATGCAATTGCCGGCGTAATTATCCTTGTCGAATCATTGATTCGATACTTTTGAACGGTCACGAAACCAATGATGATAATAAGAAAAGAAACCCCTTTTTCCGATCAAATCATTACCACGACATAGCTTCCTACCTATCTACTACCATGTCCGTAACAATTATTCTAATAATCCTATAAAGTTTGCTCCTATTTGCTCTTCTATCCCAAATATCCTTTTCTCACTATGTATAACTGTAGTAAAGATTTTCTTGAAAGACGTCAAGATTATAACGTAGAGGAAGAGAACAGTTAGGTAAATAAAATGAAGCCGAGGCAGGAGAAAAAAATTCATATGGGAGGTTACTTACTTGACTATCTATAGAAAATTATACCGGCACATTACTTTACTATTTACTACACATCCTTGTAATAATCCAAGTTCTACTACGCCGGGGAAAAGGTAGGTTCAATAAATAATTTTACAACTGTCCTGTCATTATTCTTGTCAAGTGTTTTATCACATACGTTGATCTATAGTGCTTTGCTGACAAGATGAGAGGACTTTTAGTCCTCACCTCCATACTAAATATATCCCAACCAATGCTCAATGCTCCTTTTAAAACGGCAGTTCAAATCTGAACATGGATTTTTTAAAGAAATGCCTGTAACGTAAGGGCTTTATATGTGATTTCCCTCTACAAACTATATCGTCCATGCGATTTAGTAAGCATTTTGATAAGGGGAAAAAATAACCAGGAACATTGGCTAAATTTCAGCAACAGTGTTTGTTTTTATCTACGCACGACATGCTATTGGAAAGATTTTTTTTAATCTTTAAATATTTCTGGACTGAGTAAGTTACAGTTTTAACAAGTGCAGTGTAAATATGGAAATTTATCAAAGGATACAGACACGAACCTTTTTTTTTTGTTATCGTGTTTAGGAATTTGCTTTGAGTATTATGTGGCCATTATTTGTATATATAATGAAAATTGTTGCGAAAACATGTGTTACAGATTCATGGAAATTTTTTCATAATAGTACATGTAATAATTACTGAGGAGATACATCTTTACCTAATTTCAGCATACGACAGCGCTATAAAGAGTGATAATTATGAAAGCAGTTGAGTAGTCCCTATTTTATGCAGTTATTCTCAAATGGCAAAAGAAGTCACCTTTGTATCTTTCCACGTCATATACATACTTATATACACTCATGTATGGACAAGACTGTGGATAATTACGTGCCCTTACCTATAAATACACGTCCTAAAACAAAAGTTACATGTGAATACATATATGACTTTTACCACACTATCGGTATAACTACCACACGTATAGAATCATTTATTGATGAAGTTTTTACGAATCGTTTGACTATTTTTATAGGATCCCATTTCGATACGTCTGGTTAAGTCCCATCATCATGTCAGAGCAACGTTGACAATGACTAGGAAGCTAAAAAGAGACAGGGAGAGGAAAGGAAAGATTGCGTCTCTCCTCAATTCCGATGGCGGAAGTTCCAAGGAGGAAAAAATTACCTGCATAGAGTTCACTCCTCTTACTGTGTTTAGTATATAGGAAATTACAGGTAAGGATATACTAGACGAAGGAATGAAAACATCAGGAGAGTATTTCCACACAGAAAAAATTATTTTACGCCTTTCCCAAATACCCAGAGCTACTACTTTGACCACGCATCTTCTCGCTCTTTGGGATTGGTTCTGTTGGGAGACACCGAGGAGGAATTCTGCTTTTACCCGCTTTATATGTTTACCCAGAGTTGGTCCAGATAGTTGTTAATGGTATTAACTCATAGGAAATGTACTGCATTAGGTAGTTAACTGCAGTTAAGTGTAAGTGGTGCGGAGTGCCTTATAGTCTTTGTCCCTTGTTTATGTATAGCCCACTATTATTGGAAGTTTGGGAGGAAAATCAAGCTAAAATGGGGAAGAAAGGATCAATATCAGCATTACTATCTATCTGTCCATGTTAGTTTTGTTGGAGGTACCTAGATTAGCTCCAGTTCCGTGTCTTTCTCCTTCTCTTCTCCCTCTCACTCTTCTCTGTCTCTCCATCTAAACTACTAACAGCTAAGACAATGGCATAACGTTTCAGTACTTATTTTTCTTTAAGGCATATGCAACCCAAAGTTTGATACCTATGAATTTCTTAAGCCTATCGAGTAGTATCATTAGTAAGTATATACAGGTTTTGTCAACATATGGTTTTGCTAAGGTTTTGTCAATGTATTAATAGTAAATGGTTCTGGGGACATACATATTACAAGGCTGGTAAATATATATATAGTGGGTGTAAGGCGTATAGATGAGCGTATGTGATTGAAGGGAATTTGAGGATGTGTGTGTGTATGTGTATATTTGTGCGGACAACGGGAAGACGTAAGATTGGAGAGAGCAAGTTGCACGGTCTTTACTTACGGACGATCCGTAGGTTATAGAAAGGGAGCTAGTTGGTTTCATGGGTCGTTTTGGAAGGAAGAAAGAGAATTGGATGATCCAGAGATAGTTGGCTACGATGAGACGTCTATCTAATCAATTAAAATACGCTGCAAATACACGGAAATCCTATCTTTCAAGTTCCATTAAGAGGACCCTTTACACGTACACAATCCCTAGAGAGATGGCACTCCACTTCCAATACAATATGTACCTCCCACATTACGACAAAGACGATTCATACGTAGACAGACCACAACCATTCTCTAACTACTCAGCTTTACACTCTTTCTCTGTATTGGCACAGCACCTTTAGACCAATGCCCCAAAAGCTACTCAATCCAATGCCTCACGCTCCGTACATGCACCAGCTCAGTAACTACAGTAGGGAACTTCCTTCAGTATCCTTATACTCAGCTCTGCAAAGTGCAAAGAGACTACTACTTCTCTCTATACGTGTAGGTAGAGCTTCCGCATGGAGGAGAAACTCAACGAGTAATAACACAATGCTATCTACATTAAACCGAAACTATCTCCACAAACTGTGGCATTCTACAATAAGAAGAGAGTAGTTTCTCTAAAAGCATAAACGAGTCTATGCATACATATTTTAAGTACCAATGGAGAGCAAACCAGGTCATTCTAGAGGATCTCTCAGTAATAGTATAGGAGAGAGAGTATATATTTATAAATACGTATCCTGTATCCGCAAATCATAAAGAGAAAATTCATCCTTTCCTATCCCAATAAGGATCCCATCATTAATAAACGTTTCTTTCCCAGGTTTATTATTTACCTAAGTACTCCCATATCCATATAATTGTCAACTCTGGAGGGTACCCCAAGGTACCCTCTTCACTCGCTCTTTATAGTAACCCAATATTCCTCAGATGTCTATTTCCACAAATGATCCCACAAATCCTGTTTACTTCATTTTAAAAAATTTTTATTGAAAAGGTTGCGTGGGAGAAGTGTATGGTAGGTATATAATCAGTTTTGGAATAATTTGTCGCGGCATATTGGCGGGCTTTTGGCATAAAGCCCCTTATCCCCGCCAACTAATTTTTAAAATATTTTGGCAAATTTTGAAATACACAGCGAAGAGAGAGAAAAAATATGCTTTTTTCCACCCCATTATATGCATAGCGCAATCAGGTTTACATATTTGGTATTCTCTCCCGCGTAAATTGATGGACAGTCCGAGATTCGTTTTTGCATTATTATTATTATGCTATGCCTCATTATTATTATTCAAAACACGGATACTGAGCCTACTGCTCTCGATCACAAAAATTTCCCTCAAATTTAATCAAATCTTTGGTTATTTGTCTGTCTCTAAGCAATTGGGTAAGTCTATTTCTGGCATTACGATATATATTTGGTTTTGCTTGACACATAGTTATAAAATGCCTTCGGATTCGTGTCTCTCATGATTCACATTTAATTTTTAATGCGCCAACATTTTCTTTAAGGTTTTTACCGCGAAATGTTGGAAAAACGCTTAGTTTTTTGTAAAAAGATTTCAAAATTTGCCAAAACATTTCAAAAATTAATTGGCGGGGACATGGGGCTTTATGCCCAATTAAAATACCGCCACCATGTGGCGACAAATTATTTAAAAACTGTTATATAAAAATTATATACCTTTTATACACTACTCGTGGGGGAATATAATAATTCAACCTATATTGGGAGTTGCTCCTCCCTAGAATTTTGACATTTTACAAGTAATTTGTAGAAAAGATTTGGGGAATTTATAAAAAATTTAATTTATTAATTGATTTCGTAATTATTTCGAATTAAAAGTTGAGATTATAAATTAGCGTTTCAAGTTTGGCTAAAGAATTATTACTATTGCACTGATTAACGATGAATTCAATTGGTTTTAACAATGGAAGGATCTCATGAATTAAAATGTGGAGGTAGAGTGTCTGTATAAAGAGGCTGACACGGAGAAGCTCTTAGGCATGAGGGATGATGACATGGAAATTCTGCACTTTGACTATAATGGAAGTCAACATGTTATACTATGAGATATATATAAAATGTATAGGACCCAGTTTTGAGTAGCATAGCTACAATAGATTTAAGGTTCATTATTTTCCTGAATGCAATGTGCTAATCTGACCGAACCCACAGAGGAATGGGTTACAAGCTGGAACAAATTCTCCAGAGATTTTACCTTATTAAATCATTTCATCTAATACATCCGGCCGTAGCTCAACCATTCGTTAATTCCAACCCGAGACTTTCTATAATAGTGAGCTTGGGTCTGTAATCAAGATTGTTAGACGTGCATATTATACAATACATCTATAATAATTTAGTTTAGTTCTTTATGTAAGGGCTGGAGAGTCGTGTAGGCGTATAGGTACATACAAATATAAGCCTTCCAGATCCCTTCATTGTAGTTGAGGATAGTTACTAAAATGGAATTCTCAGTTTACTTGGAGAGTTGTGTGAGGGCCCAGATGAGAGAACTCTATTAGAATACAAATGTAAAAATATTAGCCCCGGATTACATGTACTATTGATGCTATTAAGTACTTGCGGAAGCTATCATTTATCCATTGAGTCCGGATCTAATTGTATGTGTTATTTCAACATTCTTTTTTATAACAATTCTGATTGCATTTACTTATACTGGCGAAGCCAGACTTTACTACTGTTTGCTATCGCTACTAAGCAATTCCTGGAATTTTTCCAGTAGTAATTAGGTCATGATTTATTCTGGGTTGTCAGTTAATAAGATTTTGGCTCAATTTTTCAAGAAGCCATTTTTTAATGAAATATGGCTTTGATATATGATTTCCTTATGTATAGATACATGCGCACTTATCCCATATCAAATGATGAACATCTTCTCAGTCTGACCTATTTCCTTAGGAAAAAGATAAAGGAATTACCTGAATTGGATGGACTTGCTTGTAGGGAAACCTCATCCAGCGCCTGGTGCCGGAACGTTTCCGACGACGGATCATGGAAGGAGGGTTTGGCATTGGAGTTCCTGGCTTCAAACGATTCCGTCATCTCTTGCTCGGGGTCATCATCTGTTTAGGGTGTACAATCAATGAAAGTATAAATCAATTTTCGCAACCTCTCTCCGAATTAATACACAACAGCCGTCGTCTATTAATAACAATTCCTCGGATATTTTATATACGTACATACGGCATTTGTCTGCATGAACTTTCAATGGTAAATACTTTCTGCTGACAAATGTTATTGTTTTGCTTCCCTAGCTTTTATTATATTGGCTGGAAATTGTACGAGAGGCTAAGGAATGTTTTCCGATTGGTTTGACCCTCATGCGGTAACTTGCTCTCTATATTCTTCTCTCCTACAGTTTCTATGGGCGATACATATGTCTCCAGATGTTTAATGTAACAATGTTCTCAAGTAAGTAGAAAAAAGAGCGTAGTCATCGCGGAATCACATGTATGTACGTATGATTAAAAGGCAAGAGCAGAACTGCATGCAAATGCAAATACAAGCTTTGCTAAGCGAATAATTACATTTAAATACATACTTATTTTGGTCTAGAACAATTTCCTATGGCTAATGTACCATAGCATAGGAATTCATAATTGGCAATTGTATCTTTATGGCTAAGTACACATACACATAGCACATTTTAATAGAGCTGCGGATAGACAAAGACCCTTCATTCAAGCTACATAAATATTTTCCACTTTTATGTAACTTTTCGATAGGCACACTGCAATGTAATTATGGTTGGTAAATATTGTATTAGTGCATTTGAATGCAACTACATACATTTGTATGATATAAATCCTACGAGGAGTTACATGGACACTGGGGTCGGGTAAATATTTTCAAAAGAAAATATAATGGAAAAATACATATATACGTAAAGTTTTGAGCATGGATAATCGACGGATTCTAACTTCATTCCTGAATGAATATAAATAAGTGCAGCGTATAATATAAAATTCGATTACTAACTAGCACGTACATGTTATTATGGAGGGATATACATTTGTTGAGAGAGAAACACATGGATGAGGAGTGAGGAGCGGAGAAAAATAGTTAGATTGAGAAAGATGGGATTAGGTGCAAACCTGCTTGTGGGTGTTTTTATGAAACGAGACCGAGTAATGCAAGTCAAAATAAGAACAAGTAGATAGATACCTTACACATGCACCCAAAACTATATCGAGTGAAAAGCTTGAAGGAAAGAAGTCAAAGACATAACAAATATATAAAGGAGGAAAAAAGGCTCAAGTTTTTTGAGGTATGGATGTTTCAAGCGAGAGAGAGAGAGAGAGAGAGAGAGAGAGAGAGAGAGAAAACTTATTTTAGGGCAACGTCATAGTTATAAAAAAGAGTACGTATTTCCATGCATGAGGAGGAGTGAGAGCACACCGACTCTGGAAGAGAAAGCATTCTCTTTGGTATTCAGGTTTTAAATTTGGCTTTTCCAGAATGGATATATCTCTAGGGAAAAGGGCTTTAATAAGCGCCCTACAGGCATTTCCCGCTTTTCCTAAATGGGCTCAGGGACTTGGGGTAGTCCCACTGGACCCAATAACTCCTTCGGGAACCTTCTCTTCCATCCCAAGAAAAAGCATTTTCTCTTCTTCCATTCGTGTTCGCCCTTTAATCTCAACTTTCGTGTTCCCATCCATCCGGCGAGGCTCCCAAACGAATGAACAAAAACCCGCCGTGCTTGCTTTTGCTCCCGTAATAGTCCTCATGCACATACATCCTTGCACACACACACACACACACCCATACACATACACAAGCATCTCCCAATACTCACATAACTGTAACTAGTCTTATGCATATCAACTCATATCTTTTGAGCTACTAGAGAGGTCTACTCAGAGTAACTCTTTTTGGTCTCTTAAGTATTTTTTCTATGAGTACAACTAAAAACAAACTTTTGTTTTCTATTATTTAGCTTCACATTGAATTTTAAACGGATTCAGTTTTTTCTTGTTCCTTCTATTCCTTAGAGGTTAGCTTAACCTCACAACTTGATGACAGTGACTCCACTTATTTATTCTTTTGCTTTTTTTCTTCTCTTCCAGTCCTACTATATAAACTTGGTCTGTGAACAAGGTCGTTTCGGTTCCACTCGTTCTCTATTTTGCCTCAACACCAGCCGTTTCCCAATGTCACCCCTTCCTCCAGAAATAAAGTACTCAGGAAAAGCTGAAAGAATAACATGACAATTTCTGTGGTAGCCATTTTTGTGGAGGAAACATTTCTTCATTCTGGTTGCCTCGGTTTGCCTCGTCGTTTGTATTTCTTATTAAATTTTTTACTCATATGCCTTTTCCCCAAAAAACAAAAGGAAGAAAAACAACATCATCTTTACCCCTAACAGAAAACAACCAGCAGTTGGGATGAGTTGGGTAGGAGAAGAGAAGAGAAAAATGAAAGAGAAAGGCAAGGAAGTGGCGAAATGTATACAGAAACGTACATTCTAAGGAAGAGTGTTGCTGTTTTTCTTCAAATTTTCTTACACAGGAGGAGGAGGGTTTCCAGTAGAAAGCATTCCCTTCAAAGTTCCTTGTACAGAATTGCATATAAAATCATACGTTCTATAGCCAAGTTAGTTATGCATGTTTTTTCCAAACTCCCGTGTTGCACGCCAAAGGTAGTTCTACAAGATTACAAGTGTATCCTACGGAAGCAAATGTTTGGAACCCAACGCTACTGCTTCTGTGTTGGAGGAATAGAGGAGAGGAGAAAGGAGAAAACTCTCAGATGGAGAAAAGTATTTGTACACAAAAAGTAACAGGAGAGTGAAAGTAAGCGGTTTTGGAGAAAGTAAGCTAGTGAGTGAGGGAAACCTCATACATGGAGAGGTAAGAGGTTTCAATGCGGAAAACGACATGTAGACTCGATTTCCGTGACGACTCCCATTGCTCTCCAATGACCAGAGTTTATGATGGCACCGACCGACATACAAACGGAATTGTCCCGCTTCGATAGATTTTCATCAATAGAGCACAAGTGAGAGGAAGGCCGGGGTCGTTGGGTGAAACGGCGTAAAAAACCGGGAGGAGATGATAAGTGAATGGGAACCATCAAGAAGTTTGTGCGGAGCCTTCATAAGTAACTCGGTTGACTTTATGATATGTGATATGGTAAAATGATAGTTATAAACTGAGGAAAGGTGACTATATTCTTCATGTCGAATGTCACTACAAGTTCTCCCAGCCACATACTTTTGTGCTTGGGTGGGAATCAGGAAGGAAATTATAGAAGGAAAAGGAATAAGGACGTTTACTCACACATACACCGAGAGAACGAGAGAGAGAGAGAGAGAGAGAGAGAGGAGCCGGCGAAAGAGGAGGAGGGCGCTGGTAGTAGTTACCATCTCTCAATGAGCAATGTGGGAACTGAAACTACTACGCATAGGAATGTGTATCAAGTCTGGTAAATCCAAATCTACACTTTTGTGCACTCACAGTTCTTTTGGTGTTGGTCGACTCGAGACTCTCTTACTTCCCCAGTTGCTATTACAAAGTGCTTCCTCTCCTTTCATACCTTTACTATAGCAGTTGAAACTGTAACATTTACAAGCACTTCGGTACTACTCTCAAACACATATACACCTACCACTGTCTTATTGCTCTGGCATTCCGAGTCTTGGGTATATATTTGTACATGAGAACCATGACTGTTAGTTTGGTTTGGTTAAGTTCACGATGGCTGGCAGGGTTGGAGGAGTAAGAGAGAGAGAGAGAGACAGAGAGAGAAGTAGCGAGAGAAGCAAGTGGAGAATAAAGTTGTCTATCTCTGGAAGGCCTTTACGGATGTCGAATTCTCGGGAGGGCAGTGAGCTCAGAACGGCAGAAAATTAACGCAAATCTTCCGGGAATTTTGGACTCTCTTACGTTGGCGTTACTCGAGGCATTTTTAGTTTTAGAAATCGAATAATGACTTTCTTGGGAGCTGCTTTAGTCTCGAGAGCGTAGTTTTCTCCAACATTGTAATGGCCAAGTTTCGGCTCTGGGAAAATTTCTCGTGTACACTTTATCCTTTTGAATCTTCGTGATTACGACACTTTGGAGAAATCCCTCCAACCCAACCCCAGTGTCGAAATACCTAACAGATCGTTCCAACACGAAACATTCAATATCAACACACCAAATTTTATCGGCCGTGAAAATATATCTCTGCCTTCTCTCTCTCTATTTCTATACATATATCCATATACACAAGTATAGTATGCACATAAGAAAATCCTACGTGTCCGCACTGGTCCAAAAACCTTCTTCTAAGGCAAATGAGTCCATATACATATCTAACCTATATCCATGAAATCATCCCTATGACCACTCTCCACATACTCACCACACTTTTCGAGTACTACTAGCCATCGTTTGGCTCTCAGCCTCACTATTTTTCCCACTCCCCCCTTCAATAGACCACCATTGCTTTTTAACTCCCATTAAAATGTCGTGAAATAGTCTTTTAATCTTGATGTCTTCTCAAAATCATTCCATCTTCTCGATCCTTCAACTCACCCATTCTCTCCTCCACTCTCTCTCTCTCTCCTATACCAATGTCAATCTCACATAATGTGGGTTAGGTACTCCTTCATTCCAAACCCTGCTCTCCTACTACCTGAACCGTCCCAACATTATCACCATCTACCTATTTCACGGATCTACCTCATTTTAGCATATCTCATCCCGACCTTTTCACATGAATTTTTCTCTGCCAGCTTTTCCTCAAATATTTTTTTCTGAGGCCAAGGTTAAAGCTCCTATGTGTTTAATAGTGAATTTTTCTTGTGCTTTCCAGCTCTTTAGAGTTTAACCTTATAATGTATGTGCATAGAAGTTTAAAACATTAAGAAAAATATATGCATAGAAAATATTTGGAGTCAAAGCCCACGTCACATAAGAGAGTTGGATGCCCAAAAGCTGGAATGTCAAGAGACGGGATGTTTCTCTACTGACAGTAGATAGGTATATTTATAGCTAAGTAAGAATATATGCGCATATATGATTCCTTAACGTCGGATTTCGTCCTAGGTCTGGAAGCCTACAGTTGTAGTATGAGAGTTGGGCCTTTGGGTATTCACTGCTGTAGTATAAAAGAGCTTGCCACATCCATCTCAAGCAGTATAATTTGCCATCCATTCATGTCCACGGGGAGAAAGTTCAAATATGAAGTGAAAATGGGAAATGCTACGTCCAACTATAGCTCTTAACCAGACATTTGCTAAGTTGGGAGTAAGAAAAGAGAGAGACGGGAGAGAGCTGGAACGACTCTCAAGTCGAGGGAGAGAAAGAATGTACAGGGTCGACTCCTACGTAACTGTAGTATAAGAAAATGAAGTGAATGAGAAAAGGGAAAGGGTAACGGTAAAATGTTGGTGGTCAGTCTACAGAGATTTTCATTCCATTCTTTGACTTGTTCCACGATGGCTTGGGAGACAGTGACAATTTAGTAACAAACTTGACTGTCAGTTGGAAGGGAAGGATCTCTCAAACTATGGATGTGAAACTGAGGGAAAATGCATCAGGAGAGTCAAGAGGAAAAAGAGATGGACAAGAGGCGGAAAAACCTTCATCTTTTTTTATTTCAACTCAAGACAGTGCAATGTGTCAAACTTTTTAGTTTACGCATATAAAGTACTAGGGAGTCTGACTTTTTTCACGATAAAAAAAATCCTCTTTTGTTACTCTCGTCCAGATAATTTTCTCATACCGCCGTCTCCTCTTCAGTTTTTTCACTTTATTCTGTATATAAATACCTGTTTGGGATAAAGTATGTGTTTTTATGTAATTTAATCCTATACTATGTGTGACATATATATTACATTTATATATATATTATTTACAAAGAAACTTATGCAGAAAGAGAGAGAGAGAGAGAGAGAGAAAAAAAAATGCAGAGATTCGTTCCAGGACTTTTTCTTTATTCTTTCTACTACTCTATTCTGTAAGTTTTTTGGTGCAGTTTTATACTATACAGAACCTTCCTCAAGAAAAAACATCTCCATAAGGTATATTTCCCTGGTGCACTGCCATTGCAAATAAATAGGCTACTTTGGTTTGACATCAAACTCGCACCGATGGGAAGCTCCTTATTCATTAAGGTACCAACTTTCTTATGTTCTTTTAGTTTATCCATAAACTTATCCGGGAGGAAAGTCTCTTTTTTCTCACTATCACTCCTCCACGTTTAACTACACACACTTTAATCCCAAGATTTTTCATAAGTTTGTAGTATTTCTTTTGTGACGTTTCCCTGTATATCAAGATGAGGGCAACCCGGAAAATTATCTCTAAAAAGGGGCACGGGAATTTCAAGGTGCAAAGCTCTCTTGTACAAATTCCTGCGTACGTATTGTGGTAATTCCCAAAAAGAAACCGTCGTCAGCCGTAAAAAGCATCACGGGTCCAACGAATGATGTCCCAGTTTAAGATTGAATGAAAAGTTAGAATTAAGCAAAATGTTTATCATGTTTGTGAAAAATAGATCCGCCTCAGAATCGCAGCATCATTAAGAATACACAAATAAACTAAATTGTGACCATCGGTTTTAGTTCCCTCTTGTCTCTACTTTGGAGAAATTGCTTGGCTCCGTAATAAATCTAACGATTGGTTTGAATACACCTGTTCTCAATAACCCATTCTTTCATTCCCTAAACTCCTCACGCAGGTAAGAAGGGTCAATCCTTCCCAAGAGCAGTGGAAGAGAGTGAAGAGATATTCTTTACCGCTAAGGCAAGTGAATACAAAGTTCAGTAACAATATAATTTCAAGGATGAGGAAATATGTCCTCGCTCATGTCATAGATACGAGAGTTAGCATCAAGTATTAAAAGGTAAGAAGCCTTGGGCATACTACAATATTGATACACAAGGGAAACAAGGAGTATTTCTGGGGACAACCTCCTCTCATGCAAGTACATGTATACTTGACTTTGCCCTACCTACAAAATCATTTGCATGAATTTTACGTGTCGCGGCAAGATGTTTTTACGGAGGAAAATATACCATCAAATGAACCGTCTCTAGTTTCACATTTTGCGGTATATGGGATGGAGAGAGCTCTTATCAGAGAAGCAATTCATGGTCGTTTAGTTGGATCACTCTATACACACCCAAAATGCCCAAGTTTCCAAGTTAAGAAGCAAACCGCAACTTTTCACTTGCTTGGCATAAACAAAATCCACTTCCAACAACAATCGCTCTAACAATAAGGGAGGAGAGATTAGAGGCCATAGCTATTAAGCTTGGCTGTAGATAAGAGGAACTCTAAGGGACAAAAATGTATCAACTCCATAAGCTTCCAAGGAAAAAAGGTTCTCTTTGCATCTTATTCACTTTTAACTAGACGATGGAGTAACTTGGGAGGATAAGGAATGAGAGAGAAGAGAGAAGCACGGGAAAACAACAAGTTCATAGATGTGTAATATTTGATGTGGTGAAAGATGAAAGGAGGAGCTGGTGCTACTGTTATTTGAAGCTGGAAGGAAACCATTAACCACCTTCTTACACTAAAGTCACTGGACACAGAAAGTCAACTCTCAGCTCATATGCATCAATGTTTTCTCCTACTGAAATGTGTGTACAAGCTACATTATTCAGAGAGCCGGACCCACAGGCTAGCTCTCTCTCAGCCAGGAAGGGCATCCTATTTACATGACATAGAACGTTATCGGGCCAGTAGTAGCTGTTATATCTTTATACAATATAGATACGTCCCTGCTGTCTATCCTTCCCATACAGCAATACTTAAGAGTTAGTACAGCAAGAATGGCTTTACGTTCCTTATCAAGCAGAGGGAATGTGGTGAATGGTTTGTATAGCCAAAAGAAACATCTGGGCTAGGGATTGTTATGTGCCATAAAAAATTACTTCTTAACTGATTACATACCCATAACCTGTAAATAATTGCTTAATTATATAGACACCATGCGTAGTACATGTAGACTACAATCCAGGGCAGAGACATGTTGACGAATGGGGTGAGAAGGCTTTGTAGTTTTTTGAATGTCTATGGATAAAATGTTGTTAGTAGAAAATTTATAGGAAAGAAAAAGGAGAGTATAGGTTTAAAAGTGAGAGTTTGAGAGTATTGTAGCATTTTAGAACGTAACTAGTGAGAGGAATGGCGTCTGATGAAAATAAGAAAGTTGTAACTAACAACTCGTTGGGAGAGAAAGTGAGTGCTGAGGAACGGAGAGAAAATTCTTATTTGAAGAGTGAACCCAGAGAGTTAGTGAATCTTCAGTTTATCAGCTAAAGTATGAAGAGGTGTTTAATTTATTATAAGTTTTTGAGAGGAAAGTTAGTAAGGTGGAGTGAAGGAGAGCAATGAAGAGGGAAAGTTTGTATGCATTTTAGATCATAAGAATAGGGAGAGAGAAAGGGAAGGAGAAAGAGAGAGTTGTGCAGACTATACACACTGCTTCGTTCGACAGAAGGGAAGAAGAAGAAGACGGGAGAAAGGGACCCTTCATGTATTTCCCCGAGGATGAAAGTACCGTCCTAATATTCTTTGCCGACTGCGTGACACTTTACGAAAGGTGGTCCCACAAAGGCTGTCACAACGACAAACCTTGATTAGTTCGATTCCCTTGAGATGAGAGTCTGACGTGCTCTGGAAAAAAGATGCCCATCAATTCCCCCTGGAGTTTTCCATTCCAGGACTTGGTCCCCATTGCCTCTAACCTACACCATTCTACCCTTCATCACATTTCCTTGCTCCAACAACTCTCCTCTCTGTCACTACTAACAACTTTCTCAAGCCCTTTCTGACTATATACCACCCAAAAAAATATTTTCACCGAAGGAAGTAAACGCTCAACCATCAACTCTTGCTTCATTCATTTCACATTCTTTCCCATCAGCTTCCCATTTACCAATCTTTTATGCCCTCACATTCAAACCCATTTCACCATTACATCCGGCCTCTGTACAGGTAGTTGTCAACAATTCATTGAGCCGCAGCAGTATTCACTGTATTTGGTCCTATAATTTCACCATTCGTTATTCCATGAAATCTCTCAAATGCAGTACCTTCGAGTATTGTATTTGCATAAGAAAATCATTGTGTAAAGGCAGTGGTTTCAAATCACTAGAATCACTGGAATCCTTCCTAGGAATTAAATCCGAGTGGAATCAATTTTCTTAGAAAAATTCAACAGCGTCCTTGTCTACATTTGTGGCTGGAGTCTCACGCTTGTTTAATTGAGAGGAACTAACTTTTCCTGGAAGGGAAGGGGAAGGGGTGACCAGTAGTCTGTGACCATATTTTTTTTAAATAGCTCCTGCTCCAAGAAACTGACAGTCAGTTTATAAGGGAAGCGGACAAATTGTGCGAGGTCAATAAGGAATTAGCTCTAGTAGCGTCTACAGATGCCGACTGAAGCAAGGAAATTGAGATGGAGATGGATGTGCGGATGAATCAATGGTGAAGTATGGAGAATAAATACGGGAGAGATGAAACTCGAGCGGAACTGGGTAAGGTCGCTGGTGTGCAAGTGTATGTGTAGTATGTGTGGCTCTTCCGGATAAATGGAATAGCGTACAGAAATATTGCACATATGAGACGTATACCGCTGAGAGACGAAGAGAGAGAGAGAGAGAGAGAGAGAGAGAGAGAGAAAGTTTCGCAAGAAACTGGAGGATGCTCGGGAAATGAGAGTAGAAGTGTAGAGGAGTGAGAGAATCCCCTGAGACAAGTGGCATTAATCACATTGAGAAAATAGCACTGAGGAAAGAGCCTTTTGGGAGAGCAGTCGGCATGACAACAGCGGTCTGAAATCTAATCGGGAACCCAAATTGCCCAGAATTATCATTTCAAGATGCAAAGAGAAAATACGGTGCAGACCGAAATGGGTTTTAATTGCCAAGGGAATTCTACCTCAAGAATATCCACTGCACTAGTTTTTTCCCCTTCCACTCTCTCTCTCTCTTTCTCAATGTATCCTTCTTTTCAACTTTGCAACAGATCGGAAAGCAAAACTTGGGAGAAGCTAAAAGGGAGAGCTGAGGAAAGAAAAGGCAACTACCAATCGTTGAAACTTCTAAGAAGCTAAAAGAGCCATCTTGACTCAATTACAGTCAAGTATGACCTCTGACCTGATGTATTACTTATTACCATCCATGTATACATTGGTTGACTTAAGATGATAACGAGCTTCCTTCCTCCTCATCCATACAAACACATGAGTCTTTCCCACCGGATCTTCCTCTTTCTCTCTCTCACTTTCTCCTACTCCGTCATATGTATACACGCGCATTCCTCCCAGCAACCAAGTGTTTACGAAAGCCAATCTGCACCATGGGTAACTATAGTATTCATATGGGAAGAGACGTACATACTGCTCTCATATACATACGTATATATATACACACACAGGTTGAATCCCATCAGTAAGCATCATGTTATAGAAACTGTGCCACACCATGAAATGGCCTAACTTATTCACAAAAGGAGTTAGCCTTACATTCTATTGCTTCTCCCAATGCGTCCATTCCACATGTTGCATTATACCACTGAATTATTCAAAAGACCTCGAGCTCTTTATCCGCCTATTTATTCCATAGCCTGAAATCGACTCTTACCCAATACCCCCCACCAAGTCTGTATACTTACTCCTTGTAAAAGTTACTTTGAAACGGTGATGAAACCCCAACTTTCTTATCATCATTCATTAGTAGCAATATTATTCCCATTTTTCCCCATAGTCTTGGAATACCTCTCTAGTTTCTCCATCTGCTTTCCCTCCACTTTCTCTCATTTTCCAATAAGAAAACACATGTACTTTTATACACTCAAACCCGCCCAGCTCAAAGTACTGATACCTCTCCCAGCCTCTCTCTTATCCTTTTCTTCCCGTGTCCTCATTCTCTATAATCACATTCCTGATGAGTACCTACCTCAAAGGAAGCTACTGTTTCCTAACGGTCTCCATGGTAGGAAAGGAATTTCCCGCGAAAATTCAATTCAATGCCATCTGTATTTCCATAGTCGTGTACATACGTACGTGTACACTATATTATATCGCTGGGCTTTATGAACTATTCCTATTTTATACCTTCGCCCTCCTTCATCCATTTCTTACTTACTTACTCTTCCCCTTACTCTTCTCTATTCTGTATTGAATTCCCCTGCAACAATCCTAGTGTACTAACTTGTTAGTAATGAGGAGCTGTATAAGGTTTTATATGAAAAATTTTTTGGATCAAAGCTTGCTTTATTAAATACATATACACATGCCTTATGGTATATTTGTGAAAAGTAAGCTGTGGGGAAATAGTTGGAGAGAGCCGGTGGGGAAGGAGTGAGGAGAAAGTGAGTGAAAGCATCCTGTACACATGAATAAGGGGACAAGGAGTAGACGAACTCTAAGGAAAGTGCAAGGAGCGTTTGTCATGTGGAGTTAAATGGAATGATTCTTTTAGAGAACCGAGGGTTGTTACATGGCCGTAGAGCAAAACATTAAAACAGAGGCGAAGAGAGAGAGAGACAGAGAGACTAAGGCAGGAATAGAATCAGAGTGGAATAAGAATAAGAGAAGTGGGAAAAGTATCGGCTCGGTCTGACATGGTGGTGGATTTGTATGTGTGTACGTACGTACATGTGTATCTATCTATAAATATATAGGGAGGATGGGACTGTGTGAGGGCTGTGAAAATGTGGCCCTCGACTTATGCACGGGTGATTGTCGGAGGAGCGAGGAGCAGCGTGTGAACGTAAAGTGAAAGCTATAGACTAGAAAATGAAGTCTGAAGTAATCCGAAAAGTTGAACTTATGCAAGAAGAGAGAGTTGTAAATACCCAGTGCAGTAAAAATGTGCCGAAATGAAATTCGAGATTTAATACTTTTTAGCATAGCCTAGGGAATTATTCGTTTTCCTTGGGACCGACACTGTAATCAAAAGACTTTCACAAGGAGTGCCGGGCTAAGGCGTCTTACCAAATTTCATTTGTTCCCTTTGATAGTGTAAAAACTTTTCTCCACAACTAAATTCCGAATTAAGAGACACACCCAACTGGAAAAATTCTCTATATTTCTGTCGTCTTTTCTTCTCTCACAGTATTTTTTGAGACTCAGCTGTTAGCACTCTCTCTCTCTCCAACTCTCAAGTACTTGCTTATGTGTGTGTACACCAGCGTGTGAGCTAAGAGCTAATATTATTTTCCCCATACACACAACTTATTCCGAGGC
Organism: Spatulosminthurus flaviceps; assembly: GCA_034693705.1. Classification (NCBI taxonomy): domain Eukaryota; kingdom Metazoa; phylum Arthropoda; class Collembola; order Symphypleona; family Sminthuridae; genus Spatulosminthurus; species Spatulosminthurus flaviceps. The sequence continues at coordinate 47,774 of JAQFXU010000091.1, read as the reverse complement.
TCATGATTCTTTCCCTCTCTCTCATTCTCAATCTCTCGTATATACCTCTTCATCCTTGGAGTTCGTCAAATGGAAACATCTTTCGTCAAAAGCTCTCTATGCTAATTTCGACAAGTACACATTGCCATTCATTTTCCCTTCCACATGAAAACATGCGACAATAACATGGGATTTCCAGTCTTCCCAACCCCTTTGAAAATTTGTTGGAAATCCTTCACATCTCTCTGTCTCGTCTCCCTCCTCCTCATCTCCTCTGTACAGTAATCTTCCATGTCACCGGCTACATCTCTCCCAACATCACTTCCATTTATGGCCATCATTACAAAGAATTTGCTAATCTTTCCAAATTTCACACAACAACTTTTCTTCGCTCTTCCCGCTACCATTCCCTCAACCTGTCAGAGCAGTTAACAACATCTCAACAACACCATCACCTCCTTCTCTCTACATCTTTATGAACTGGCAATTTCCAAATACAAAACTTTAAATTCCTCAAGTTACTCCCTACAAAACCCCAAGCGTAGATTTAACATCCATCCACAACAACCACTTCCAATGCTTTTTCTCCCTCTACGCACCAAAATATAAGAACCTCCACACAAAAACTAATCCGCCATTCAAACTTTACAGGGAGTTAGCTTCCATAAAAAACGAGGGACTACAAGCTGTTAAGTGTAGAATGCAAAGGGATATGCAACAGTACAAGCTATAATTATTTAGACAAGAGTAGAATGTACATTCTACTGGCAAGTTCTCTCAAGTTTACAATGCCACAGGATAATAATTACTATGTAAAGCAACAAGCCTTGTCATATTTTCCGTGTGTGAGCAACTCTTTTAGTATTGACAAGCAATATAATATGTGTAACTATACATTGAGACAAAAAAAACCCACCAACTCTCCTCATATCTCTATAGAGTGAACAAGGAAAAAAGTTTGAATGGCAATAAAAATGTAAATGTTGTAAAACAATACTTGGGAGCAATAGATTTTAGTGCTTAAATTGTGCAGTATGTGTTATAACATAGAGGCATGTGACAGGAATGGGCGTTTGAAAGGAAAAAGAAGAAGGGAGGGTGTCAATTCAATGGTGGTAGGGTTTTATGGTTCAATTGGCCGTATACCACATGTATTAGCTCAGACTAGACAAATTGTATACTTTCCCCATTTCCCTAGCATCTAACTACATAAATACATTTTAGTATCCCTATCCCTTCAGTTCTTCAGTATGTACACTGTACGTGTGTATACACACAAATGCATCTGTAGCTACATTCAAAATGCCCCTCTTTTTGGGCGCGTATGACCACGTATGTTGGTATGGAATTGGATATATATATGTACATATGGATGTTTACCCAGTAGTATGTCAGCAGTCAATTTGGTTCCCTTTCTCTTTGACCATTAGAATACATAAAATAAACTAGTGCACATTCCAAATCCTCGTGGCACAAGCATGCCCAAGTGACTACCGAGACCCACCGAATTGCTCCTCTGTTTTGTTTCTATCTCTCCTCGCAAAATATGCATCCAGTTACTATACATGCTTATATATTGAATTACACATATCGGACAGCATTCTCTCTACAGCACATCTCTACTTCTTCACATACAAGAGGTGTTGCTGTAAAGAAATGTAGGTACATATTGGAGAGGAACACCCCTCTCTTGGCACTGGTCACATAGCTAATCTGTCATCTTGCTATGTCAACAAAGTGAAACTCGAAACCAAGCAATTGATTCTAAATAAGTTTCCTAACATTTTGTAACACTATAGCATTGTATCACACTATAGTACAAGACTCTTTTTAACCATTCAATCCTTTGGTTCAAGAGGTTTCCCAACAACAAATATACACAATGAGATAGTACAGAATAAAATTTATTACATCTGTTTTTTACATTGGAATTATTACCAGTAGTAATAATCATCATTGAAAATCTCATCTCATGGAGATTGTTTCGAAGGCCGGTATAGGCCTAGCATTAATAATAGGGATGGGCTAATGATTAATTTTATTATTATGAACAAAAGTCAGGATGACAAAAAAAACTGGATGGGAGAGTTAATAAATGGAAAAATTAAGGACGGGAGAAAAATCTTGGTATTAAAATCATGACATGTCATAAGGTCAGAAAGACTATATCGTAGAGTATAGGCGTATAGGAATGACTTCATATCGCGAATTAATATTTTGTACAGTCCAAGTACAGTTGGAAGCAAGGGCGTGGTATGCATTTTAAGATCAAGGGGGATCAAACTGATGCCATTAATTGTCAAAGGATTTTACTTCATCGGAAATGGAATGCGAAAAAATTGATTAGGAGACCTATTCCGAGTTGATTTTAAATTCTGCATGTGATTGTATACTGGAAACAAAGGTGAAGTGATGAATCCTCAATGTGTAATAAATCATGAGGAGCGAGAGAGGGAGAGGGCATAGGCGGAGGAGCGAACAGGAATAGAAAGAAACCCAGAAATTAAGTTATTAAAAAGCCAATCACGCACTCAATTTTTACGACCAACATTCGTAGTTCGAAGAAACCATTCGACAGTGCAGTGATAATAGTGCTATTAATTATATGTTCTCAACTGCGCTTGCTTCCATTCCCCAATTCCAAAACTATTGCATACAAAATAGAACCTTAGACCTTGATTTCACTAGTGAATTTAACCGTGGTTAACTTAACTATAGTTAATTTAACCATCCAAAATAGAGGTATTTCACTGTAGCTGTCAGGGCATTAGCGATGGTGAAGTTAATCATCTTTATTCGGATTTCACAAGAATTTTAACCAAAGGTAAGGAATTTCTAGCCATATGTAAGTGGGGAAGCAGGTTAATAATAATTAACGCGTCCCTGGAAGCTGCAGGGTTCCCGCTAGCGAATAATTTGATACGGGCGATAGTGTGATGGTTATTTTAACCATCTAACTTAACTAAGGTTAATTACCACAGTGGCTACTTTGGTCATGGCTAGCTTCCGATTTCACACGAAAATAATGGTTAACTAGCCAATGCAATGGTTAATCTAACCATGGCTAAGTCCACTAATGAAATGAAGGTCTTGTGCTCTAAAAATCTATGCTTCGCATAGATTTGTACGCCCCATACTATGGGCCTACTTGCGAAGTGGGTAACGAAGCGGTGGGAAATATTAAAGGTTATAAAAATTTTCATTTGGTACAGCTTTATTCTATTTGAATAACTTTATAAAAGCAATCCTGGAACTAAAATGTCGTTTTAAAGAAAATATCAAATCCTAAAACGATTATATCTTCGAAACCACCCCTTGGAAGACAAAGTAAACTATCACTAATGGATTTCTTGAATTATTTTCCTTCCGTTTGCATGTATTGTCAAAGCACTTAATCATGTTAAGAATAAAATTCGGGCATACAACCAAATTTTACAAAGAATTTAAATCTGAAGTCTATTTTGTCACTTCTATTTTTATATTAATTCAAAATCAAAAAATAATACAATAATTTGAGATAACATATTTAAAATTTTTGATTAAAGCAAATCACAGTTAAGAAGTGTTTCTAGACCAGTTTTAAGCGCTGAATCGGAATCTAGGGTCTAATTATCTCTTTAAATAAAGTTTGTTTATCACGCAAGATTTATCGGTAATGAACTTACGTTAGTTTTCTGACCACTTTTTACAGCAATTCGATCAACTTTATTTTAGCAATTTTCGTAAAATTGCAAATTTAATGATTTTGTTTGCCATTCTTGTATATATACTTATATATGAATATCTACCAAACTGGTCAACGCATAACAAAATGGTTATTCTGACTATTATTGGATTTGTATAATCAATTCCCACCAAAATAATCTCTTAATGGTCAAAAACAGACTGACTAAATGTAATTGTAAGTGCTATATGAGGGGTCGTGTGTATATACGGAGAGACGAGCATATGCTTATGCGAGGCGGAGCTCTAAATAAAGAGAGATGTGAAGAAGTTGAATGTACACTTACATAATGACTGTGCAAAGGAAAACTAATAGCACAAAGTAAGCACTCAAGTAATCTGCATGGTGAGGGTTCTACCGAAGTAGACCAAATATTCATAATAAAGTCAGATAACACCTCTCGTTCCATGCATTACCATATAAATTAATTATATAAATACAAATAATAAGTGACCATTAATTATAGTATAATGGTACGCTTACTTCCGGATATCCTGACTTTCTGAGGACAGACAGACGTGGACATCATGAGCATCGCATTAGGGAGCTTCGCTACCCTCAAAATACTCTTCGTATAAGTACTAACATCTACAATACACGCAATTCCTCCAGTACTACAAAACATTTGTAATTAACTTGGACCCTATGAACCCTACTTACATATACAATACATACAATTACTCCTACACTGCAAAACAATTGTAATTAGGTTTGTCCCCTGTGAACCCTACTTACATATACAATATATACAATTCCTCCAGTACTACAAAACATTTGTAATTATTATATTCGCACCCTATGAACCCCGACATTTTTTCAGACCACAAGTTTTATTATGTTCTTTGTCAATTGCAATCAAATGCAATTTCTATACAAATTACATTAGCCGGAAAAAAGCTCACTTATGAAATGAAGGTCGTATACTCTAAAAATATTCTCATATAAGTACTCGCATCTTGCAATTCCTCCAATACAACAAAACATTTGTAATTAAGTTCGTACCCTGTGAGCCCCGACATTCAGTCCATAAGTTTTATTATGTACAAGCAATATGAATTCCTCTGATAATAACAGGCTTCTTATATCTTATATTTTTTGTATCAAATGCAATTTAAGCAATCAAATTATATAAGCTGGAAAAAATGATATATTTTTTTTAAATTGCAACGTTCACAATTTTTCCAATACTTCCAAGTACAGAGTAAATTTTGGGACTTGGAAGTTGGAAATACATCAACGGAAGAAATGCACCAAGGTCAACTTTTTGTATGCAAATGCATCTCACAGATAAGTATTTATATGTACTCCGTATAAAAAGGAATAGGACGTTATGGCAGGAAGACCAGGGCTGGGTTTTGCACAGCTCTCGCATTGAGTTGGATCGGAAAACACCTATAAATATGAACGATTGATGACAAAGGGAATGGCTCTGCCCAACCGTTTTAGGATTATTCTTTATCCTCTTGATTTCTTTTTCTTCTCCAGTCTGACTGTGAGGACTGGATGGCCTGAGAGCCATGGTGGTGGTTCCCCCTCCGCGATGGTAATAATAATAATAATAATAATTTTTCCAAACTCAAGAGTCGTCATTTTAGTACTCGCTCACACAAGCCCACCATCCTCAATGACATTGTTCCTCAAGTATATAAGAGCACTTCTCTTCAACATAGTACACACTCCAATATATAGTAACCCTATGCATAAAAGTCTGCCATCAAACTCAAATTTCCAACTATGGATAGATAGCTCCTCGTCGCTGGAGACTAGAGAGTTGTAAATACGTAGGAAACAATATTATATAGCTAAAATAAAGGAGTCGTTTCCCAGTGAGCAAAAAAAAATTCTAGCAGAAAAGTATATTTGAAAGTAGAAAGACGAGAGAGAGATAAGATAGAAGGAATGGAAATAGAGCGTTTGTGGTAACACCGTAACACTCTAGCCGTTAGATATTTCCCATCTGAATTGAGTTCTCAACAGCAGGGGCCTGGAAGGGCCATAGGTGGGCACTGCGGGGAATCCAAGCCCTCACCAGGGGCCCAAGCGACTCCCTGCTGATTTCCCATCCGGCCAAAAACTTCCAGCCCTGGTGTGCAACAACGTCTGCTTCTCCCTATACCTACTCCACGCTACTACCACAATTAATACATATATCAAACTATAACTCACTCCATGGAGGTTTGACAATGCACCCTAGCTTTACATAAGGATTGTCCCATCATTATAAGGATTGGGATATTGGATAGTCTCCTACCCCTACTATCAAAGCTAAGGCTCATCGTTTGTACTATATATGTATTTACTTGGAGGCCAAAAGTATATAATCATACATAAAGTTGTCTCTTGCCTCTCTTCTCCTCAACAACACTTCTCTCAGCGGATTTTTCTCCAATTCTCCTACTCCTCTGCATGCACCAACATGCTCCACTCCTTTACTTTACACTAAATTACAGTCTGATTATAGAGTTGTTCCAACTCTCCTAAATATTGAATAGTGAGGAAAGGCTACTACTTGAGCTACTACAACCATTAATGTTACAGCTTTATATGGACTTTGAAACTTGTTTAAATCCAAGGCCCCCTCAACGGTTCGTCTATTATTGTATCTCCTATGTAACCACACATATGCAAAGATGTATGGTAACCACACCACCGCATCAAATCACCTTACCCGTGTCTCTGGGTTCTTACCATGATCAGGGCTCACTGACATCAGTTTACCCCCGTGATGATGGGCACGATGAGTTGGTTCCGTTAGTGGATTGCACTTTCAATTCCCTACCCAGTATTAGCACGGTAGATATCTCTATACTACTCGTGACAAAGCTTTCATGACTCTTCTCTTCTCCACCAAACCTCATACATCATAGAAAAAATCTTTTAATAGGTGGAAATTATATACTTTAGAGAAAGAGCTTCGTAGTACGTAAAATATAACTTGATCCATTTGTGTTGGAAAATAGTTATTACGTTGTCTGGAATAAACAAAAAGGTATAAATACTTCCGAGTGAGTACTTTTCATACAAGCCATTTGACAAGTATACATATACGTGGAGAGATGAACCAATTCTATTTTATGGAAAGGACAGGCAGAATTTGGGCAAAACTATACACGAAGAACACCCAAATGGAACACCTACAGCCTTTTCAATGGACAAACTTTATACTCATGAGTACTCAACCGTTACGAAGTAGAATTGAAATCAACCATTTATTACTGGATTTTCTACGGATCTCACAAAAAAAATCAAATCCACAATTACTTTGAGTTGCATCAAGTCATCATCACCCCATGTCGTTCATCATTTCTTCCAGCCTTAATTCTATTAACATCATCCTATAGTTGGTGGCAAGTAATACAGGAACTAACAACGCGTGACTCTACCAATTCCAAAGGCTGGCTTTTCCTTTTGCTCTGATAAGTACATATAGTGTTTCAAAAAAAACCTTGGAATCAAATTTACACTTCATTTCTGCATTCATAGTAGATAGTTAGAAAATCTAATGGAAAATAGAAAAATCATAGAGAATGTACATACTTCTGCATTAACAAGCGTGTGGGGATCGACGGCGGTGGGAAGAGTAGCTATGTATAAGTTTCATAGAAAAAAATCATAATTAGTCGTTGAATACCTCCCGTACGCGGAGTAGCGGCAGCTTCACAAAGGGAGAAAAAGAGAGTTGGTTGGTGCTTCCAGAAAAACAAATCTTCCACACATTTATGTTCTACAACACATGATATAAGATTACATAGGGACTTCAACCCTATACCTACATATTATAGAAACATAGTAGCTTAAAGAAATGATACTGCTTTTTAAGATACATATTACTATACATGAATGGTTTCTATTCTTCAAAATGAGAATGCTCTAGGAACAATTTACGTGCATAATTAATCCATGCTCCAATCCTTAACTCCAGAACAATTGTTAATGAATTCAGTTTTTCAGGAGATTTTTTTGAGGAATGGATCTCCTCCATAATATAGAATGAGCTATACATAATTTTATCTCTTATATTTCGTCTAGTCATTATAATGAGAAATCTTTACATTTTAAATACATTCCTACAAAAAATTCTCTATACGAAGGATGAAATGAAGGAGGTGTAGTAGTTTTTTTAATCAAAAGCCTCCTATATATCGTACCAATAATGAACTAGCACTGATGACGTCAAAGGTCTTCGAAGACAGGCAATGTCACTCCCGCCAGCATTCATAATGGTAAGCCTATACGCTTTTTGTACTAGCAATTGTATGCAAAATGGGTTTCAATTAACTTGCGAAATTCCAATGGAACTCCAAGGTCAGCTCTGACTCTCTCAGGCTCCACTGTCCTACACCGGCTACACCACATATTTGTCAATGGTACCTCTGTAAATTCCACGAGTGGCGACAGATCAAAATCAAGGACACAAAATATGGTAATGTATCGTTTTATAGAATGTGCTAAGCGGGCTAAGTATCTGAAAGAACATGCAATGAAAAGTAGAAAATAGGAATGTAAATATTAAGCTAATGTTATCCACTCCTACAACGATTATTTTCCTACTATTAACTATTGCAGCTTTAGAAGGTTTGTGAGGTTTAATTCCGCGTCAATTGAATTGTGAGAGTATTTTTTCAATGTAAAGAGGAGGTGGAGTACTAAGTAAAAGAGGAATAAATTGAAAAGTGTTGAAGCCCATGATGAAGAAAAATGAAGTAAAAGTCAAATGAAACCTGAAGAGAGGAGGAAAAAAGGAGATATTTTGAAAACTATTGTAAATAAAATTGCTTTTATCGTCACAAGAGAAAGCACATGTTCTACGAGCGGAGTTGTTAGTAGGAGTGAGGAAAAGAATGTTGCGTGTATTTAAGTATACACATATGCATAGGCAATTCTATGCTCATCCAGTGGAGCTTGTAGAAAGTTTAATGTGAAGGGATGAGAGAGCATATGCAGACAAGGAAATAAAGAGAATACAGAGAGAAGAGACTAGGCCGGTTCTCCGAGTTCTCTCTCTCACTCTATCTCTTAACTACGAACATGCAGGGAGCCAATAACGTGCGTATTATCTGTGAGGAAGACGCAGTTTTGGTACCTTTATTCGATAGGGTGAGACGTGCATTAAAAGCAGATTGGAAATTACACTCGGGTATTGTATTCCGTATTTTCGCACACTTTATATAGTTATGAGTCTCTAAGCTAGAGTTGAATTGGATAGGTGCTAAGAATCGTTTGGGAACAGCCGCTGCTCCTATTACAAACAGAACCACTGAGAGAGAGAGAGAGAGAGACGAGCGAGAGAACTTTTGCCTCCTCGACTACTTACTTACTCAGTGGAGTCTCTCTTTCTCTCTATACAAGTCGGGTGTATGGTTCAATGTAATAAATGTAGCATAGATAGAGAATGTGTGTGTGGTGTTGGAGGAAGAGAGAGAGAGTGAGGTACACACAATAGAATATATCTAGCATGTAGTTGTTCTCGTCATTCCGTCACTGTGCCGTCTATCTCGAACACTTCTCCTCCTCTTCTCTTCCTCCTGCTGACTTGAATCCAGTCAAAATAAATAGGGAAAGAGGCAGACGAAAGAGAAATGTTATTTCCCAGATGAGTACATCATTTTGTCGAGTTAATCATTATTCAAGAAGACGATAAATTCGGGCCTAGGCAATTCCCTGGTGTAAAGCTGGAAGCCTTGATCACTCTTGTAATCAGATGCATGTGTCTGTCACTCGAGTCACACTATATTTTCCCGAGCTTCCACCCAGTCCTCCGTACCCCATACATATCCATATCCATGGAGTTCTCTCTGCTGATTCCAAAAACTTGTTGTTTTAATAAGACGCTCACTCACTCACTCACTCACTAGTCCCTCAGCCTCACACAAGCACAGTTCCTTTTCTATACCTTCCTCCAACCCACACATATATTATCTACATACACACCTACCTTTTTCCAAAAGAGATGGACTAGGACGACGGGTGTAAGCCAATTCCCTATAGCCACATACACCCAACATTCAATTCTATGTTCATGCAGACTACACACTCCAACATCCAGCTTTCACTTACATGAAATTACCCACTATTAAGTAAGTACGTAGTTTTATTGTCCATATACATATGGATTTGCATTCAGTTGACATTCAACCAACACTTTTGTCCAACAACGAGATAGTTTACATGGAGAAACTTTCCTTTAAACTTATATATGCATTTACTCCCTGTTAATAAGTGTCTTTTACTACTACATCTACCCTCCACATCATATCTCCTTTAAGGCATTCGGCATCATTCCTATAGAGCTATTTCTATACTCTATACATACACAAGCCTTAAGCAAGCTGCTCCCAACCTTTTATTTCATTCCTTCCAAAACTCCTTCCTTAGTAAACTCGCACATATATTGTACACCTACGCTTAAAAAAACTGCATTTATTTTTACCCCTGTACTCATACGTCCCTACACAGTCTTTCTCTAGCTAAAACTATAGACAGCCGTGGGAGTTGAAAAGTAGCAAGTTCTATATCCCTATGTGTCATTTGAAAGTCCTGTGCGGGGGATAGGACCTTTTAAAGAAGAAATGGAGGAATAAGAAAAAAAAGAATATTGGTGCAACGGGAGCCTTAGGTTTGTCAAACATCTACGAATCTTTATATACTTACGTAGAGAAAAAAAATGAAAAAAACTCCAAACTCTGCCACTTGATCCGTATAGGCCAAACGGAGGATCCTCTAAAGGAAACTTATTGCGAGAGCACGGAGTGGAAAAATGTGTGCACTTGCTCAGTGTCACACCGTTACTCATTTATGTAGTCTCATTTACGGTAACAGGACTCATTGTCAGCCTCGTCTACACTTGGTTTTGTAAACAACTTTATAGAAGGTAAGGACTGAGTAAGAGCCTGGAGGCGTGTATAACTAACTACATTTACATGAGAAAACATAAGTTGATTCGGGGTAATAGTGGGAAATAGCTAGGAGGAAAGAGTTAAATAGAGAGAGAGACAGAGTGAGTGAGGACTATCGGAGGGCTGGATGAAGGAACTCTGCTGAGACAGAAAATAGTGAGACAGGGAGCCTAAAACCTAATTCATCAAAGGAAACTTTCTAACCAATCTTATCTCAAGAGTCTTTAGGAAAACTCCTTTCTTTCTCAAATGCCTCAAACAATCTGAAAGATGTAGAAAGGATTTAAAAATAATCTTTGACACAATTTGTAAATACATGCAGGGAGGAGGTAGACGACGCTAAAGGGCCATTGAATCTGTATGCAGTTAAATGATAGAAAAACCCATGCTCATGAAACTCCCCTTTCTCCTCTACTTTTCTCCCTTGTATCTATAGGACTAGCGAAGCAGTTAAAATATGACAGTGGCAGATAAATTAAAAGGTATAGATATATATACATTTATACATGGCTATAGAGATGAGAGAACAACTTTTAAATCATTAAACTTTCTCTCTCATACAAACTGTGCTACAAGTCTCCCTCGAAAACTAACGAAAAGAGAGGAAAGAGAAGAGCTTCAATGAATCCACTCTCCATGCCTTACTTCCCAAAACAAAGATAAGTAAATTTGTTGGACACGTGTGTGTATGTGTATGCATTTCTATATATAGATACAATTCAAGTAATAGACCATAATCCATGCATACACGTGGAAGAACCTGTTTTTACCCCACGCCAGCAAATCCATAGGCAGGCGGAGAGGGTGTGTAAGGAAATTAACTTACCTCCGTATTTTACTCTTTTGGTAACTTATGTCCCGTAAAGGCTGTCTCCTCAACATAGATTTTGTACACGTCTAAGTTTTACTATAGAGCTTTATTATAGGGGAAATCTCTATCAAATAGTACTGAAAGACGGGATGGGGAAAAGAAGTAGGGAAAACAGTTGGAGGCGTTATGAAGGAATTATCGGAAATATTAAAATATTTTCCAACAACTTTTCACGCCAAAACTTTCCTAGATATGGAAACTCTTCCCGTACTTCTCCTACATAACGCTCCAGCTCATAATCAACCAACACACAGATGAGCATGATACATTGGAAGAAATTATTTACTAAAGTAGAAACAAAGACAGATATCCTTCGGGTATAAGGAAATTTTTACAAGTGACTACCATATTCTTTAGAGACCGGCCTTAACTCTGCCAGTCTTTCCTTCCAGCGCAAGTTCTCTCTCTCTCTCTCTCTCTTTCTTTCTCTCTTGCGGCTTAAAACTGACTCTGAGATCATATGAAAACTAAGGGAAGGGAATACCCAGAAGAATGGAACGATAAGGGTGGAAGGTTGAAAACGGTGGAAGAAGTGAGATTGCGAATTCATTTGCAAAATGGCTTACAAATGTATGCATTTCTAGGTTCTAAGGAGACAGGAGTAGAGTGTGAGGAGAGTAGCTGCCAGTAAGCACTAGGATAGTTGAGGAATCGTCAAGGGGCTTTGCTTGTAGTCAAATGAAAAGGTGACACGAGAGAGAGAGAGAGAAAGTGTGAGAGCGGAGAGAGAGCGAATGGAAAAGGCAATACAGGAATTTGTCACGGGAAACATCATCCAATGCCCAATTTGTCTCTGACCTGTCGCTCTATTTCTATTGCCCTGTCCATCTTTGACCCGACTTCCTGCTCCTCAGACAGACACTCACTTTGGAGCTTGCTCTTTCCACATGAGAATACTCTATCACTTGATGCCGCACTTTGATTCACATGTATAACCTACACTATGTACTCCAACTTACTCCCAGCAGTGATTCACTCCTTACGAACTTAAGCAAAAGCTCTCAACTCTATCTTCATAGGATCACAACACAAGACATTCATGAATCTCTGTCCTCTACCTCTCAAATCTCTGTTTTCCTTTCCAGTCCCAGTAAAACCAATCTAAAAGTATCATAAATAAATGCATTCAACATTTCTTGAAAATCTCTTTGATCCTTTCATGAACAGAAACAATTGCTACCGTACTCTTTCTTATTTTCATAGGTATTTAAATCAATACTTTTTCAACAATTACTCCCTTCACTTTCTGCCAATGTTTCCCGGACCCTGAGATTGAAACACTATCTTTGAAAATTCAGATGTAATATGTTACACCATTTAATTTCACATACAACTACCGCCTTCCACAATCCAGTCTTCCAGATTTTTTAGATATTTTTGGGCCTTTCTACAAAATTCAATAATACACTGTAGGCAGTGAAGATTAAACAAATAAGGTGGAGAGGGAGCAAGTCAAAATCAAAAATACCGAAATATGCAAAAGATATCAAGGGGGATAAAGCTGTTTGTTGCTATTGTTTCTAGAGTTTAACTTGAAGTCACATAATTTAGATGTACCATAGGTGTTATTTAAAAATACCAAATGAATCATCCGGCAGTGAGTGACTGCTGAAGTCATTCCACCAGCGTGTAGCTCGGTGTACAAAAGAGCGAGTAAATGTACAGGATTTGTGAGAAAAGTTAACAGATAGCAAATGACAATTGGAGGAAGCTCTAGTAATATTGTAGCGTCCCTATTCGATGACTTACGTATCGGCTTTAATAAGGTTTTTTGGTTTATGGTAAAGAAGCTTAACTTAGAATTCAGTGTTTTCTCAAACTTTTTCGTATCATCACAAACTACCTTAATCCTTAAGAATAGACAGTTTGCGATAAAACTCGGAATTTGGTCACACTGACATGGATGAACAACAAAGACTTACTATACAATACATTTTCCTTACCTGCAGAGGAGTTAATATTGAAGAACACGGATTTTTATCCTGTTTGGACACCCTTGATTTTTTCCAACGTTTAGTGTTTCTTCAAGGAGGTTTTGGAGGTTGAAAACCAAAATCTCTTTACCTTTTAACGGGACAACTTATCGCTAAAGCTAAGCTTGTGTAGGTACATTCAAGAACATTGTGCAGAATCAAGACTCATATGCCTAGTCAACCAAATTTGCATCATGCTCAATGCTTTAGAAATCACACACACACCTCCACAGCTAAAACATTCCCATCTAAATACCGACCTAAGACCTCCTCCAGCATTTATTTGACGAAGTGGAATTGCAGTTTCAAAGTAAATAAGTGCATTTTTCAATGAAACTAAAGACTAATTTCTAAGATGATGCTCAACGCGCGTCAAAATTATCATTTCACTTTTTTAATATCAACTTAACAGAAAATTCGTTTGAAAGCTTCTGACCTAATTCTTAACAAGAATTGTGGAAAATATGCTGTTCCACTACCCACTAATACAGATGTACCATAGGATTCCCTCCAACATCATATTCTACAAGAGTAATTTTAGGTAAAATATCAATGAAATTATCTTTGATAATTTCATATTTATATTCTTACCGTCTTTGTTTATTTCCTCAGAAATTGTATCATTAGCAGTGTATTATTTAACAGGATCAAGATTCCAGCCTATAGCCCACTAAAGCTAACAGCGTAGTCTGCTGCTCCTAACATGAAATAACAACAACTACTTCAAGAATGAATCTACCTATATATAAGATAAAAGCTAGCTCATTAGCTATAATTTGTCTGCAGGTGCTTGTAGACAAGGCATGTATTCAGAGCGTGTATCAATAAACAAGTACATAAGGTAAACATGGAATTTTACCGCAACATGTATAAACATAGAAGACATAATAATGATAAAGGTATATAACAAGTTCCTTTGTTCCTTCTTTCCTACGATCTTTGGAGGTAGCTTTTTTCCATCCCGATACATTATAAGGATTGTGGTAAGGAAGGATAGAGAGGTAAGGGCGACTAAGGATATTACAAGTTTTTTTTCCTTCTGAGTACCACTGCCAAAAGCTCTGTAGGCTGATGTCGGTTTGGAAAAATCAAGGAGAGAGAGAGAACCGCAAAAGAAGTGGAGTTGAGGGGATCTTTTTACGGGTAAAAAGAAAGCACGCGTTGAGATATGCATCAGAATATTATTGCCATATAGTGTGTTTCAATTCCCCCAAGAACAACTCTTGTTCCTACCTTTTTTTCTTATGCGGAGTAAGTAAGCTTTTAATCGATTGGAGAGAATCGTGAAATAGAGCACCTTAACAGGTTTACCCACGTGACTCTTCCCTATATGTGATACTTTACGCATTTTTTTCCACGTAAACTTCCTACCCCAAAAAATATTCAAGTGCTTCTCAAATACATGCGATGAATTCCGAGGTTTTTAATGTTCCTCCTCATGGGTATCTTCCCCTCATGTAGCTTCTTGGGAACATTAAACAAATCGAGACTACCATAAGTAACCAATACTATAGTAATGCACGAAAGTCTAGGTATAATATATAATGTATACGAATACTTATATAACATTCTTATATAAATAGCAAAGCACATACTACACAACCAACCGAAATTTTATCTGTACTCAATGAAGGGCCTCACTTCAACAACTATCGCATGCTTCTTTCCATCGCAATGGGAAGATGGCTCGGTGAAAGAAGAACCTCGAAGGCATCTCACTTGAGAAATGGATTTTGACCAAGAGAGTCCCGAATCCTGATGTTAATTGATCGTCTTTCATGTAAGGAAGGAATCATTTTTTTAAAATATCAACCACGTAGAGGGATGGAAGGATGCGAGGGAAAATATACATTCTTTATTTAGGCAAATTGGAGGGCGAGAGTAAGAAATCATTCTTAATTACCTTGAGCAAGTTCTTTCATATACTTTTTTTTATCCACTGACTCTATACAATAATACTGATACGTAGCTGGAATAATTTCCAACAGCCACCCTCTCCTCTCTGGTGGTTCTGCCTCAGTAACCTTGAAGAAACTTTAGCTTTTTGAGGGAGAAGGAAAGCATTGAATGTGTGCACATGTACACAGTGTTGTAGTGTAGGATATATAGGAAAAAGTTATATTACGTCTTAAGAGCCCGCTCAATATTGGATTAAAAATTGACTGTAGAACGTTGATTGGAAGATAAATCTCCTTGCATACAGTAAATATTTACTTTTATGGCACTATTGCATATCCCCCTGGTGGTAAGTGTAGTCCCTAAATAATATTATTGGTTCCCAGGAATTACTTCGCCAGGAGTAGTTGTGTCAGCATCATAAATCCACTCCACCGGTAAATAGATAATGATTTCCACTTTCTTTTTTTCCAAATGCCCCTTGAATGAAAATTGAAAAGCCGAGAAATTTTCTTTATACAAGTCCAGTACATATGGTCAAAATTGAGGTTAAAAAAAGGGGGAGGGGTTTATGTGTAAAAAAGCTACTGTTATAAAAGTTACAATTTTTTAAGCTAATGGCTTTTTAATCGAAGTTGTATAGAGATAATCCGAAAGAAATTCAAAGGTAAAAGTAGACAAAAAGAAATGTACAGTTCCTAGGGAAATTTTAGAGCTCTAGGGATGAGAGATTCATGAATGACTGTGACAGAATTCAAAGAGATTGTGCATTTCTTTTTTTCTCGTTCTCTCTCTCTCTCTCACTCTCTCTCGTAAAATAAGTTGCTTTCTGAATGAAAATTCATTCAGACGGTTTACAAGTCTGACAATGACTTATATTCCCCGACTGTAAATTTTCTTTTTCGACTATTCTTTTTATTTTGAGGGGAAACTGGAGAGCTAACTGCGGATGTTGGTGAGAGAAAGAGAGAAAGAGTGGGAAAGAGAAGTAAGATAATATGTTGACTTAAAGTCTGAGACTTGGAGTAGACGTGTCTGTGTGTCGTATCTACCATCTTACCTGTTAAATTTGCAGGTTTAGCATTTCTTATTGGTCGCAGAGTAAATAGTCAGGGGAGGATGGTAGGAGACTTCTTGGGTAAGAAAGATTGTACTCTCTCCACTCGGGTTCTAATCACACTCGTTAATTAAACTGTCTCCCAAAACATCTCAAGAATAATGTACAGGTTTCTTGGGAGTTTAATGATAAACAACTATGGGGAAAACGCTACCTTTCTTCCCTTGAAAAGAAAACAGAATCCACTGGAGAATACTATATTCTCTATTCTCCAGCTCCGTTCAGTGGAAAGAATTTACCATATATCTCGGCAACAAACACCATACTCCTCACAGTTTTGCCACATATTTAAAATGCATATGCACGTAGACCGGTTGGGGAGGCCGTCATTCTTCTCATATATGCCCTGCTCCTCTCCCTCTACGTACCCTCAATTCTTTATAACTTATTCCTCCTCTATAGACTTTCTCCACACCTACGTATAACGCTATAGAGAGTCCTGGCTCGTGAAACACTAAGACTCTTACTTATAGATACATTAATATATGTTGATACATTTATGTGCACTCACTGGGTAGTAACTATGTACTTGTAGGAGCTATCTTACATAACAGCTACAACCCTAATGGTAAGTAATAGAAGAATCATTCCATATCTTTTGAGCTATACAAAGAGATAAACCCGTAGTTAGGCCACTTATATGAAGGTAGCTCTTTATATTTATTTTCTTCTAGCAGATACTACTGCTCCTTCTACATGCTACATAAAATTTATTGTGGCAAGTAAATAGGAAAGGAAAATGTCATAACACAAGAATGAGCTTGGTGTATAATACCATTACTCATCATTCCCATGATTCGCAGATGAGTGCAAGTGTGGAAAAACTAAATTAAATTGGAATTTGGACCTTAATCTATAGGAAAGGTTTGTTGGATAAGGGATTAAATTCCAAGGAATTTATATGTATATTTTACTTTTTTTGATCCTTACATAATAAAATACTGCGTGGAGAGTGGGCGAAAGTATAGAGGACAAACTATAGCTCTCCAATGAAATGTTACCATTTGCATGACTGCTACTCCATAGAGTTTCTTAGGGAAAATTGTTCATTTCCTCCGATTCATTCCTTCCTTTATCCTTTCGTGTGGTTTCAGACCTGACGGTAATAGAGTTTCTCCTATGACGACCTCACAATGTGAATGCATACAGGGAGCGGATGAGGAAAGAGCAGTCGTAAAGTGGTTGAATTGAAACCGTTCAGTGTTCCTCTTAAGCCCAATTGTGCGGGAAGCTTCAAGTATTGAATGGCCATTGCGGTCAAAAAATTCTCGGTAATACTTTGCACATTGAAAATTCCTCAAGTACATAACAAGAGCTTATGTATATAAATGGTTAAGAATCCATCCGCGTCTTACTTCTAAAATCTATGTACATGAAAACATCTCCTAGTAATTTTCTGATTGCTTCCACACAGTTCCATTTCCTGACCGTTCCGGAGAAAGCAGAGGCACCGGCGTAGGTGTACGTACAAGGATGGAGGCGGATGGAGAGCTATTGGAATACTATTATAAAAATGTATGAAGAACTAGAATGTTAGATATCTATTTCATATTCTGCTGAAGGTCGATGAAGGTGTAAGTTCTTATTAAGGGTTGATGGTATAATACAGTGACTGCAATACAATAACTCTATGTTCATGAGTGAGTCGTTGGACATTGAAAGGGTTTTTTTTCGGGGGAAAGTGGCAGTGTCCTGGATAAAGTTACAGCAAAAGAGTGGACATTACCATAGTGGAGCATGAGATGAGCCATGAACACGGGAAGGATATGCAATTGAGCGTACAAGGAAGTGGTAATAAATATTATAGTTGTTTGTAGCCAAGAAGTTGCATGGATGTGAAAGTAATTTAATGTCTATAGTAAAGGTCTCTCTCTCTAGACTAAAGTCTGAAGAGTAGATTGTGTGCACAAGTTTTATTGTATTACCATGAACTGGAATGGGAAAGGAAGGAGGGCATTTGAACCTTTAGTGGTGGTACTTGTATGTGTGTGTGTGTGTACAGGAGAAGAAGCTCATAGTGAAAGGGAGTCGTTGTGAAAACAGTACAGACACATACTCACATGTAGAGTAGGTTTGAATTTGAAGTGGAAGTTGCCGTCGATATTGGGAATCTATTAAGAACATTAACCAAAGGGAGCCGTTTTATTAGCAAGATTTCATTGGTCGAGAGTTGCATGCTTGTAACAATAAAGGAGAAAAGCGGAGCATTACAACGGGAGCCATTGCAGCAGCCCAGGGCTGTAGAAGAGGCCTCCAGAGACTGAAAACGGAATTGGGATTGATATCGCAACCCACCATTAGTTGCAGTCAAATAAGTTCCCCTGAGATGCCAGTCCAAATTACGACAGAAATTTTTGACGTTGTGCCCAGGCTACAAGACCGTACTATAAGAGACGTGGAAGACTCCTAGACTATGAGGAGTAGTACAACTAACTAAAGCACACAAACACTCGTCTTCCCTGGCCTTCTTTCTCTCGAGCACCTCTCTTTCTCTCTATGTAATGTAGAACATTGCCCGCACTCTCCAAGAAGAGTCGAGCAAGAAGCCAACATAACCAATGATCAACATCAAAACATTTTTCTGCCTCGACTTCTCTTTCCAGCAATTTCTTAGTCCGCCTTGGACTTTCTCTTTCCCTCCACCACTAGATCCTATAGTAGCTATGGTACTTGACCGACAAAAAATGCTTCTCACATCGCGACCACCATGTCAGTTGTGTGTGGAGTCTTATACGAACCGAGTCTTTCTTTCCTTCGCTCTCTTCTTCTTCCTCCTCGGCTTCTTCTGCTTCTTCTTCCCTCCGAAGTATGAGTGGAAGGTCTTTGTACACACTTTTTTCATATTATACTTCTAAGGTCGTACGTCATCTGGATGAAATCCATGGAGACACAGAGCTTCCACTCTCGTCTTTCCCCTTTCCCATATCATTCCATATTCAGAGAGACCAGGCTAACTTGGATGTGTGGAGTAACAAACGACTGACTCTGTAGAGACACCAGGAGCACCAGCATGGTTGTAGATATAACTCCAAAGAGACTCTGTCGCCCCGTCGTACCATTCGCTCTCTCACTTGCTGTCTCGGGTGCACGTGTGTTATGTGTCTACGAGGAGAGCTTCTCTCTTTCTCTTCTCAGTCTACCTGTGACCCAGGCTGCTTTACTAAAGGCCGCAATTATGATTTATATGCCCATGTCCTCGTTTTCGCCGTTAAACCCCCTTATAAATGAATGCATAATACCATGTCATTACACATGGATGGCAGAGCCAAGATGTATTCGGGATCTTTGAGTAGTCGTAATGTTCCTCCCATGTTTTTACACAACCTCACCTATATATACCTTCGCAACCTTCAGATTATCACTCCGGCAACTAACTTCCAACTTCCTCTCACACCATACATACGCATACTGTTGTTATACTATGCTGAGTTAGGAGATAATCCCGCCGGTATAATCCCAAAGGATACATTCCCGCTGGATAAAATGCCACAGGCGATAATTCTGCTCGCTGCCCAAATATTTCCGCGGATTGCTTTTTATTCAGCAACCAACTTTCCTCCTAATCTTCGTGGCAGCAAAATTATTAAAGTATGCGATTATTCATTACATTTAAATGAAACAGCCAACATGATCAAGACTCTATTGTATATAGCTCAAGATGAATACATGAATGGGAACTAAACTCACTCCGGAGGGTCGGATCGGATCGTCAGAAAGCCAATTCCTTCTCGCTAATAGCATTCAATGACATATGCTTCACTTTCACACCATTATGTGCTTTGCTCCTTTATCAAAATCATATGATGAAAGTCAGCGCTTTTATATCATAACGGAGGCAGTTCATTCACTTCTAATGCATCACTCTTTCATTCTGCGGAAAGCTTCCTCCTAATCCCTAGCTTCATGTCAAGCCCATCAAAGATTATCTCGAAAATTATTATTGCATCAGAAAAGAATTAACTTTCTTATACAAGCAAACCGTAGCTCTATAATTCTAAAATCCAGTTTACCTAAAATTACATATACTTTTTTTAAACTACTTATCGAAAGCCCATTGGTTATACGCAAATCCGTATTTTTTAAGCGGGTTAATGAAACTAGCACGGTTTCTTATCAAGATCTTACCTTACTAATTTACTTGTTACACAAAATGAATGAACCATAGCTTTGGACGAAGGTTTTTCCGTTGGTAGTATTTATTTCGATTTCTCTAAAGTATTTGATTGTGTTCCTCACACATTGTTGGTTTACAGACTATTTGATTTGGGGATTCGGGGAAAAAAACGTGGGTTGAGAATTTTCTCACAGGTAGAGTTCAAATGACTAAAATTGACGGGATTGTATTAGATGATGTGCAAGTGATCTCGGGGGTTCCTTAAGGGTCTGAGAAATTGGTTCAGTGCCGGTGACTGAATAAATAATAATAATAACTAGTGGTCAACCTGAAGGATCATAATTTGTTAAACTAACAAATTTCCTAAAAAGTGACGCTGAGATCTAATTGTAATACATTTAATACATTTAGAAAAATTCTGAGAATCCTCGAGAGATTGCATATAGGATGGATCTACATCATCACTAATGATACCTTGTACTTGAAAAGGTAAATCAGCTACATAATCACAAAGTTATTTCCAAAGTTCCTAGGAATTGTAAAT
Source organism: Spatulosminthurus flaviceps (assembly GCA_034693705.1). Classification (NCBI taxonomy): domain Eukaryota; kingdom Metazoa; phylum Arthropoda; class Collembola; order Symphypleona; family Sminthuridae; genus Spatulosminthurus; species Spatulosminthurus flaviceps. The sequence goes on along the minus strand of JAQFXU010000091.1, from coordinate 26,660 downwards.
ACAAAAGTAAGAAACATTGTTTCTAAACCAGAAAGTCTTGCTCTTGTAAAATTCATAATAACTTTTATCAATGGTCCTTTAGAATCTTTACTTTCGTCACGGATTTCTTCCTGTTGTCATGGGTGGCCCTCAACCAACTTATAACTTCTATTTTGAGTATCAGGAAATCCTTGCTCAACTAAGGGGGTATTGTAAGAGGGAAGAGGAGAAAGTTGGAGAATAGCTATAAGTACATGGAGAAAAGCAGAGGAGAGGCTGAGAAGAAACCTGAGTAACTTGTTTTCTTACTCGTCTATTGTTTGCTTGTTCATTTTCTAAACATCAACTCTGTGCTTACCTTTGCTTGGTTACTGTGCAGAGTCTTACAAGACAGCGATTGATGCTCTGCTCTTGTTCCAACTACATTACAAACTACTACAAGACTCAATAAGCTATAGATCTAGTAGTTTGCTAAGTTCCAATGAATATATATGCGTCAGTTTGTATAAACAGCATATTTATTCGAGCGTAGTTACAAAAGCATTGTTCTTGCTAAAGATGAAACGAAACTTGCTCAAAGTGACTCTGTAACAGAGAGAGAGAGAGACAGAAAGAGAGAAGGCGAGAGAAAGAGGAGAGAGGAATGAATATAAGGCCCAAGTTGGTGGGTTACAGAAGACGAAGGGTGACATAGCACTCAATCCACAGAGAAGAGAGTCACGTATGCAAATCGTGATAGAAAGACCATTAACCGACCCGGAATAATTAGTGCACGACACCCGGAGCACTTTAGAATTTCCTTTTCTTACTTGTCACTAATTACTAAACCCATTCCTGAGAAAGCATAAATGCATGAAGGAGGAGAACATAGCTCACTTCCACCTCTTCCTCTTCGTTGGTTAGACTTACTCCGATGTCTAATGTACAATATTCATGTATAAGGTGTGTATAAAGGTAGTATGTACGGTCGTAGAATATTCCTTATGTTGAAAAAAGACTCGTTGCACGTAGAAAAGTTGGGAGTTTGAAGAAGCCGGTAATATCTTTTCCTTCCTTCCACCTTCCTACTCTTCCTGAAGGTTAACTTACCTTTAGCACTTTATATTTCCGAGCCGGTCCTTTGTTGAATATTTGATGACCCCAACGTTGCCTTTCAAGTTTCAATTACCAAGATATGAGATCTTATTTACCCTTAGTCAATCTTCTCACGTTAATCATAACAAATTATCAAACAAGGCTCGGTATCAAGCAATCCTCATGCAGGATGAGAATAATAAAAGAATAATAAAATAATCACAATATAACTTCCCCGACTTCCATGTCCCATCAGCCAGGAGATTTTAAGTAGCTACTTTTACACTTCTCATTATAATTGGCGAGTTTCAAAGAGTCAGGAATAAGCGGAGAGGTAAAGGCGTCTACACTCGCCCCTGGGTGCACTGGGATGAGTGAGACGCGATCAGGTAAGTTATTTTCTTAATGCTTAGCTGCAGTTTGGAAATTTTTAAAATATTTCCCTAGATACTTCCCGTAAAAATTATAAGCAAGTAATTAATTTTACCGTTCCGGACTAACAAGCCACAGCACTATGAGATTAATTCATATCAGGATAAAATAGGCACACGGCGAGTATGAGAAGTTAAGAACGTAAGCCTCATTAAGTAATTAAAATTTTCAAGTATGATGATAAACGCATAGATGTGATAGTACTGAAATATTTTTGCTATCAAGCTATTTACTCTAAGCACTTTTTGAGGATAGTTTCTGTTTACAAAATATACTGGAAGAAATTACAATTTTAAATTATAGTTTCAAATACTTGCATTTACCTGATCATCAATGTGGAGCTAATTTATATTTAGTGAGGTTGGGTATGACTAATCAATGATGTAGAAATAGTCGTGTATGAAATTGGGGTGAAAGAATTTACTACTGAAGTTATCCACTTACGTTTCAAAAGTACAGCCCTTGGCTTAGCTTGCTTTCTCCGAGACATCCTAATCTATATGGAGATACGCACAAAGAGTTGACCTACTAATCAATCAGTTCTCGTGATGATTGGTGACAATCATGTGAGAAAGGTTTCAATAGGTTCATCCGACACTACTCCTGTGGTTGGAAATCACAAACGTCCACGGCACGTAGAACCATTTCACCGGCAGCACGTGTTCCACAAAGTGTATATGCCTCAATTGCACAGATTCTCCAGGACTACATGCAAGTCCAAGGGGTAAAGAGCACAGCACGGGTACACATGAAACTCACTATCCATCAACTGTTGTGGACTACTTTGGATGTATCCGTGGTGAACTGTTCGGGTTCGGTGATTCGGATGCAGACAGGCTGAATTTTCAATCAATCGGTAACAGAGAACTGTGATGTTGAGGAAAATTGAGTGGAATTTATATGGTGTGAATAAAAGAAGCACCAAAACGTGGAACTACACTAGTCGAGAGTTTTGCGGCATGTGAATGAAATAACCTTGCCGGAGCGGAGGATACTTAATCCGGGAGAAATCCCTAAGGAACTGTACCTTACGCAAGCGTATGCATTCTCCCGGACTGGCGATTACTTCCCCGAAAAAATACAAGTTTTAATTGTTTTGACTACTGTTATATTAAATGGCTTTTATTCCTACAGAAATTCAGCAGTTTTTCTACCTAAAGTTCTATATAACACTGTATTACTAAATTGTTGGCGCTATAACAGAAGCAAGTATTTCATTAAAGCAAATTGCTAAGCACAAAATAAGTTGGCTTTATGTATTTCAAAATTTTATAGTTCTGTTAAATTACATATTATATGACAATGATTAAATTATTTTATATTTATGGCTACTTAATAGGTTAAATAGGTTGTGCGTCAATTTACACTTTTTCGTCAACAGTCTTGTAAGAACTTGTACCGCTTTCCACAAAACTCGTTAGGGAAGAAATTAGGCCGAATAAGAGATCTTCTGACATTATTTTGGCACGGATCTGAAATTTTGAAAAATAGTTTAAAATTAATAATTATAAATATCTGTTCACAAACTATGAAATAAGGGACCAAATTTATTAGTAAGCTGCACGCTGGATTCAAATTTTAAGTTGACTAATGAGGCTAATGAAAATACAAAACACTAATTCATACCATTGATTATAATATATGTTATTTCTCACCTTTCCGTCTTTAGAGATGCGCATGGTAGGCGATTTGATTCTACTTACAGCAGTAGTATAGTCAATATTTACCGAATTTTGATCTAATGATTTGAAAACGTCATACCACATTTTGTTGATTTTGCTGATACTAACAGGTTCTCGGATTCTGTAGGGAAAATATAACCAGACGATTACATTGGGTAGAAACAATTATTTTGGTTAGGATTTCACATAACTACTGCATTTCAATGCTTAAAAAAACTAAATTCAATTAAAAAGTTAATAAATTTTTTCAATCATAGTACTTACTTGATTGCGGTATCAAAATACCAAATTGGCACACTTGCTTCAAACGTTACAAGTTTCTTCCCCGCAAAAACACAAAACTCTATGTCTACTTTCATATTGGCATTTTCTAATAGTTCTTTATTTTTCAAGCTAATAAGCCACTGACCAAAAATTAATTTTAAGTTCGAGGGTGACACTGATTTCACAGGATGGATAAAACAAGAGAACATTTCTTGGATATCTAATTGTATGGACTTGAAAACGGCTTCAGGTCCCGATATTAATAACACTGGACTGTTCCATGTAGAAGTTCTAGACTGTCCTAATCTTTTCGAGTCTCTGCAAGTAAAAATTCCTCGAAGAACAGCTACCCAGTCAGCACTAAAAATAAAAATAACACAAAAGGAACCTACATGAAATAACTAGTCATTGCCATTATTCAAGACGTTATGTAAAAGGACGATAATAATAATACATGTAAACTATTTTCAAAACCATTAGTTACCTCGGATCGTCATTTTCTACCAACGTGGCTTTTCGAAGTACTTCTAATGAAATGGTCCCTCCATCTTTATCGTTGGCCTTTACGTGGTTATATTTTTTCAGCTTGACCTGATACAACCAATCCAATTTTGCACTTCTGTATTTACATTTTTCCCTTAAAGCTTCAGCGAGTGCTCTCTCATACCGCTTGAAGTTCGTAACTTCTGCAATGTTATGGATAGATGATATTGTATAAAGCTGGCACGCCGATTTCAAAAAACCTAAAAAACAAATTGAAAAGTAACATCTATTAAACCAAGGCAAATTCTTGTACCACTCAACATCGATATTTATTTGTGAATATTTCTCAAATCCGTAATTCAACACTTAAACAGAATTGACACAAATAAAAAATTCTAAAATCTAAAACACATTTTAACAATTCTGACTAAAAAACTGAAAATTCGAAATACGAATTTTTACCATCGTCTCACCTTTCATAAGATCTAAGAACTCTTTCCTTTCTGCTGATTGTTCGTCACTATCATCATCACTCGTCTCAATCACCTCCACCGTTTTATGTCGTTTAGCTTTCGGTCCCTTTTCTGGATGATTTCCCCGTTTTTTCCCATTTCTATGCGCTAATGGTTGCGGTCCCCGAAGTTTAGGTGGAACCATTTTTCTTTACCAGATTTAACAATAAACTCAGCCAACCCTTCCAACCCAATTACGAATCTAAATTTCCAAAATATTACAACCATAAAATATTAAGTAACTATTTTCATTTAGCATTCTTAAAAAAACTTCTTTAGTTCTTCTCAAACATTCTTAAAAAAATGTAAAGCAGGATAAAGATCACTTTATACTTAAACCTCACCCGTATTAAAGATCCATTGAATCAAAGCAAAACACAAACCAATCACGCTTAGCGTAGCTCAACATAGAAGAACAAATTATTATTAAATATGACACGGCACTCCAACATAAAATAAAATTCTCGATTCACTTTTTTGTATTTGCCTTATATTTATCAACATAACCTAATTTAATTTTTGTCCTTTACTTCTCACAAATATAAATGGTCACAACGCCCCACACTCCACACACAAGTCTTGCTTTCTAACTTTGATTAAATAGTATCGACGTCCTCAGGTTCAACTTCACTCGGCGAAATTTCATAGTATTTTCGAATTATTTTTTTCACAGTACAATAATTCTTAAACTCTTCACTTAAAAAAAACAAACATATATAACTCACAACTATATATATCTCAGCCGTTTGTCATTCAATCCCTGAAATTCGCGGTTACCTCCACTTCAATTTCAAGGCACTTCCTATCTCCTGTTCATGAAAATAAACTGCAACTCCACGACCAACGGCTATTTCTGTTGTATAAACAACAGATTGTATACCATACCTTTGCTATATATTTACATACTGCCCAAAGTTTTGCTCGCACACAGTATATCTACTGTAGCACTATATATGCATAAAAAATAGTAAAGGAAAAGATAGGTTTGAATTTCGATTCCGCTTACCAAGCTTCAGCATGTTTATTGGCGGGAAGTGTATCTATATGTATATTTATGAAAATATATGAAGTGAAACTAACCACTATAGCCACTAGCCCCTGTTAATGAGCAAGTCCGCCTATAGTAGCTACGGAGTTTCCACTGCACTCGGCGTCGGCATACCCAGCAATAAGCCTCGCTCTTGAAGGGTTTGGGGCTATATTTGACATCCCCTTTAAATGTATCCATGGTAAAGCTCTATGTAAGCAATAGCCAGTGCTATGAAGCCTTTGAGCTCTTACGCATACCTTCCGAGAAATCAATTTCTATTTTTAAATCTGACTAGTGTGACCACTATACAGCTGAAATACGGAAAATTCCCAATCGATGACGTATTTTTAGAACAAGCCCGACCGTTTGTATGGTAATACATGGATGAGGAATTTGAAAAATGTGATTTCTGAATCAAATTTAACTTTCCAATTGAGATCTTCGATTCTTGAAGGAACACGTTGAATTCGAGTATCATTTGAATACGACTACATGGGTATTGGATAAACACCAATTCCAATAAATATTTACGAGAATACTTCTGTGAACTTGCGGTAACGTGGTTTCAGAGGTGAAAATTTTTAGTATTGAGGTAAATAATCTTTTGGCTTGTCATCATTAATATTCAGATTTTTAAAGCATCGTATTTATGATAGAGGGCTGCATAGTAAACAATCAATATAATTTTGTACGACTCGGATGAATACTCATATGCTTACCGTAATACCGTAAATAGTAGATTTTGAAAAAATAATAAGTTCTCGGAAGTCTTTCTGAAACTTTTGTTAACATTTTAAAGTATGGGTTGGGATTCGTGTAAATTGTTTGCTACCTTCCTACTGCTCACGTCACGTACAATCATTTTGAGAATTGGTCAATCGCGGAATGATCACTGTATTTTTGCAGCAAGCAATATATTGCAATTGCATATTGTAAGCATATTTTGTATTCGAGTATTTGCTCCATTTTCGTATTGCTCCATAACGCGAGTATCTTGACAGGGTTGGTACAATTTATTTTGCATTGCAAGCTCCCCTTTAAAATATCATGTTGTCCTTTGTCTAAGCTACACCCTGGTTTCGAAGCCGCTCGATACCTCGAAGTGTCGAAGTAGCTAGGGTACAAGCAGACTTAATTTGAAGTTTGTCGCTTAAAGTGGACATGTAAAAACAGGAAAATTTGCCATTTCTAAGCGAATAATTAATCTACGTACTGACTACCTTGTAGAAGGAGCATGTAACGCAACAGGGGGATTTAAAATAAACAAAAATATTACAACAAGTATGAATAATGGGAAATTACCTGTATGTTTCGATTTACGACGGAAATTAACATCAATGAATTTAGTTGCTTTTGAACAAGAATGCATATCATGCTTGTCTATAGAAGAAATCTCTCCTGCCACAATTTCATCTGAACGACATGAAAAAATCCTGTTTACTTTGGAAATGACGAAGACTGTTGCACAATGTAAGAGGTTTGGTTTACATGTCATATACATATGTTCGTACCTCGGAGACATAAATTTGATCAAAAGTTCAGCAGCGGCTACCATGCGATCTAGTATGAGTGTTCAAATATAATGAATCGATTGTATTGTAGTGATAATTACAGTGTGAACTTGTGCTCTTTTTTACATGTAGAAAAATTTGCAATTGAAAATTGAGACATTCATTAATTGAAAACAAATGTAAATGTTATTTTTGTTTACATGTCGTGATCAGCCATGTGAAGTATATTTATTTGTGTGGAAAGCTTCTTAACGACGGTGATCATTTATACACACACAAGTAGTACGTACACGTATATGTATGACAAATCAGAGCAAAGTCCCTTATATTAAAGGTAACTTATATTTGTTCCAGTATAGATAATTGTGAATTTTGAATTTCCATTTAAACCTTATGTTATAAATAGGAGAATTTTTTAAATGGTAGTATGTAGATAAGCACAGAAATGAAAGATTGGATATGATTGGTATACAACTTTAGAGTATGTTTGTTTGGAAAAATTAAGAAGTGGTTGTGGTCTATGTTATAGAGTAGTTGGCGCGATTTTGGATGCATCAACATCATCGAAAAGGCTGTACGACGAGAGTGCAGTTTCGTCGTGGAAGGTCCGAAGGATTTAACTATTATCTGAGAGGTTGAAAAATTGGTCAATGACTTAATCTTGGTCATTCGGGTTAAAGCCTGGATTAGACGATGGAGCTGGAACTGCCACTTGACAAGACGGTGAAGATAGTAAATTGGAAGGTGAAGGAGGGACATAGTATTCATCCGGGGAATATTATCTTTGAGTATGTAGAATGTGGCCTGGATGGTGCGGAACGGGAGGCAGGAACGAGGCATAAGTTTAAGGCCACACAACCTGGAGTCATCAGAAAAATTTTAGCGGAGAAAGGGGCAAATGTTTCGAAAGGGTGAGTAAGTTTTCTGGTTGGGTGGGGCGTTATTAACGGGCAGCTTGACATTAGCAGTTACTTTTTGAAAGGAGATAACTTACAAATTTTGATTGCTTTTCTTCAAACCATTTTGTAGAACTAAGCTGCTCTTGCTTGATCCGGCAGAGCAATGTACACATCCTATTGTTATGCATGACATGTGCGGTGTTTGCAGTCAAGATTTGAGGAAATTGGATGATCATAAACCCACCGTTGCATCTGTGGCTATGGTTCACTCTGTACCTGGATTAAAAGTCAGCATGGAGGTTGGTTATCGTAGCTTGCTATGTGTTTTATTAATCCTTCGTTAAGTTTGTAAATGAATATGAAAGGACGAAGCCGGCTAATTGAACCAGAGGCATTTCTAATCCAAGGTGTATGAATAACCAAGATGGGGTATCACCTAATAATTTTTCAACCATATATTTTAAATGTAAGATTTTTGATCCAACAAGATAAATATTTCAACTGAAGAAAAGAAGAGTGTTTAAATACACAGGGTTCCTCGTTTTTACCCGAGGATTATCTGTAATACTTAAAACTAAAATTATAATTGTTACTTAATTGTCCATTTTTATTATTTTCTCGCTTATTAGTGAGACTACTATACTGATGTAACTAAATTTTAAATGCGGGTGGGTTTTATGAATTTGTTTGTTGGTTAATAGATTATTTTATGGTTTATCATTCTTGCAGTTTATTAATACCTATTCATTTGTATTTTTTTTTAACTGAATAACTTGTCTAATCTTTTTAAGTCGAGTAATGTGTTCATGCTGGATATTTTGAATTTAAGAAAATCCAGAAAAATTGGAAAGTATTCTGACCCATTTTTCGTTTTCACTTGATTGAATTTCTGTATAGTTTCTGTAAACGAGGGAAAACGTTGGACCTGAATGAAAAATAAGCTCACCTATCTTCGATTCAAAGAAAACTCTATAGAATTCGAAACAGATTGTTGATTGAAATGTTTTTAGTTCAATTCTTAGATGAAAATTTGTTGGTTAAAATCTAGGCTGAAAATTTTAGTGGTTTAATGAGAGCCAAAGTCCATAAAGTAAGTATAGTTTATGGACTACATTGCTATCTGCTGACAGGAGCTTCGTCAGTAGGCGAGTAGAAGTATTTAGTTTGTTATAAAGTAAATTAAGGTGAGCAAATGTTATTTTAAAACTGACGTTGGATTTGATAATACTGTTGTTGAGCGATGACTTGTTGGTTGGTTCATAGGAGGCGCAGATGCTAGGGAAGTTGGATGAACAGCATTTGATCAAGGAACGGAAGCTGGTTTTATTGGTTGATTTGGATCAAACCTTAATACATACAACTAATGATAATGTGCCTCATAATCTGGAGGTATCCTAAATTAAAGCACCAATATTAATTTTTATGATGGAGAATACTATTTTTAGAATAGATATAGAGAAAACTGGTGGAATGATGTTTTTTGGGATCAATTCCAGAATGTTTTTCATTTTCAACTGCGCTCACATGGTTCAGTGTGGTATCACACACGTCTTCGTCCCGGAACTCAGGAGTTCCTAGAAAAGATGAATAAGTATTTCCAGCTTCACATTTGTACCTTTGGAACACGTCAATATGCAAATACAATTGCACAGTATTTGGACCCCAAGGGTAAATTTTTCTCCGACAGAATTCTCTCCAGGGATGAATGTTTCAGTCATAATTCTAAAACCGCCAATTTAAAGGAACTGTTTCCCAGGGGTGATCACATGGTAAGATTTTATCTTTATGCGGGATAAAATGTTTTTGCAAATTTGAATGTTGTAAAACAAGGGGTTATAATTTAAGGTATGCATCATTGATGATCGGGAAGATGTCTGGAGCTTTGCAACCAATCTTATCCATGTTAAACCTTATCACTTTTTCCGCCATACGGGTGATATTAACGCACCACCCGGTTTGTCGAAAAAAGATGACGATGACAAAGTAGGATTTGAATTTCCAAATGACATGGACAAAGCTGTTTGCAAGTCTACCGGAGAAACTTCGGAAGCTTCTGTTCCTGAAGACAACAATAGCCAAGTACAAAACCCGGTTGAAACAGAGAGCCAGAAAGATGAAAGCAGTGTGATTGAAACTAATTCTCGAATAGAAATAGAAGCTGGAGAAATTTTAGAGGAAGTAACGTCGGTGGATGAGAATAAAAATAAAGATGAACCCAGTGACACTGATAAAGATATTAATTCAGTCAGTGACCCCAGTGCCTGTAATAATGTTCCCGATCTCGAAACCAAGTCAGTCTGTATTGATTCAAATAATTTGAAGTTGGTTAATCAAATAGATGAGACTGAAACTAGCATCAATAAAGATGAATCTGCGGCCACTGGTTTGCTAGTCGACGCTGGTGAATCGATTGAGAAGGAACAAGTCAATAATGTGAGTGAGACGTTAGAGAAGTCGGGAGAAAAAGTTGTAGATGCTGATGACACGAACGTCCCAACTGAAGCAGAAAAAATGGAAGTTGAGGAAACTGAAAACCCGGATGCGAATTCGGGTGCAGATTTATGTGTTGAAAGTAAAAATGGTAACGAATCCTTAGCGGAAGAAACTGAAGTTGAAAAAGAAACGAAAAATCTTAAAATATCAGACGTACCTTTAGTCTCGGGAATACCAGACACTAATGAATCAGATGAAACAAATATGGACGTAGATACTTCCGGCCTTGGTAATAGTACAGCTCAAAATTCAGTTACAAAAATCGAGAACCCTGATGTCATTAAAGTTGAAGATCCGGATGATTATTTAATGTATCTCGAAGAAATACTACTATCAATTTACAAGGCCTATTATGATTTGTACGATGGCATGGTTCAAAAAGGAAAGCCAGGTGTTCCGGATGTTAAAACTGTGATTCCATACGTGAGGCAAAAAGTTTTAAAGGTTCGTTTTTGTCATAATTAAAATATGTCTTAAGAAATAGAAAATGTTACTACTTAATAAACTTTAATTAACGTTCGCAGGGTACCAGCATAGTATTCAGTGGTGTTATTCCAACTCAAGTTCCGTTAGAGAAGAGTCGACAATATGCTATTGCAGTTAGCTTAGGTGCCCACGTGAGCTCAAAAATAATCCCTCCTCGAAAATCTGGTTCAACGGTAAAGCCCAATGAGCCTCCGACAACACATGTGGTTGCTGCTCGTGAAGGGACAGCCAAAGTAAATGAAGCCCGGAAGCATTATAAATCTATCCATATAGTAACCCCTGACTGGTTGTGGTCTTGTGCGGAGAGATGGGAAAGATCGGATGAAAAGATTTTTCTTCTGTTTAAACAAAAAAAATTTAAAAGAAATCCACCAGCTCATTGTTCAAGCCCCGACCAGTCAATCAAACCATCCTCAGACTCGGAATATTTGTTATCTCTTGATGGATCAATTGCCTGTGTAGGTGAGTGGAATTAGGATGGCTAGCTACAAATAATTTTCAGCCAAAAGTTGTCCTGAACAAGGGAGTAGTCAGTTAATGAAAATCAAATTTTTAGCTGGACCGTCAACTTCACGTACTAATGTACCTGCGGGAAGGAAGGAAAGAACACCAAGCGGCAGGTTCATGGATACAATTAACCCCCTGTTATCCTTCTCCATGGATGATTTAGAGAGGATGGATCATGAAGTTGACGACATATTCAATGAATCCGATAGTAGCAGCACAGAAGAAGAAGGAGAAGTGGTGAAAGATAGGCAGGCAAGAAAGAAAAAGTGCAGGCCTTCTCCTCCAACTGTGCAGCAAAAACCCAAAGTCGATAAAGAATCTTCTTCAAATGATGATACCGGTAATTATTCGTCTTTTTCGGTTTATGGTAACTAACCAACTTAACAAGATTTTATGCAGTTATAACTCTGGGTTATGAAATATTGATGAATTTACTCACGTTTTTATAGAAAATGAAAATGAGGGAAGTACCTCGGTAGTACTTGGTAAGCGAAAACGGTCTCCTGGACGAACTGAAACAGAAACAGAAGATGAACCTTTAAGCACAAGATTTCGTAGGGGTGAACCGCTTCCAAGTGATTTAGATACTCTGAATTTATTAAGTGGGTCATCAGACGAAGATGATAACGGTCAAGAGGACCAAGAAGATTGGATGGCAGAAGCTTTAGAAAGAGAATTCCTTGATGAAAACTCTCAGTCCCAGGATACGTCGTAAACTGTAGCTAAATTCTTACCATTTAATCGTAGAAATTGCATTCAGGGATGGAAATGTTTTTCATATTAACTAAATTAATTGCACCGTTGTGATAAACCAACAATTGTTTATTTATAGTTAAAATCAACTTCTGCTACCACTCTATGTATGTGGATTTTTTAAATTAGTGGTCATGATATTAGGTTCATCACAGGTGTAGGTAGTTATGTATGACTTTGTGTATTCAAGAATGCGAATGCTCGAAAGGTGAACGTACTTGTTAAATTTCATTTGGACTCTCGTGCGAAATTTCTTTTACCAAATTTTGTAGCAAACCAATTGTTACGTTTTCTATTTTTAGTAAAAAAGAATAATTTATGCATAAGCCTCACAGTTTCATTGAGACTTTCTATGCTCGGATTTCATTTTTTATTGAAAACAACTAGCATTTTTAATAATTTGACTAATTCAATTTTAACAATAGTCTTAACAATAAATAAACAAAGCACTACATGCGAACGGCTTGAAATACAATCACGGCCAAGATGCTTCAGGTTGGTCACGATCGGTAAAGTCATGCCACCGCTTATAGCCCTTCTTGTGTGACCAATCTTTCCTTCCTTCTTGCCACCCTCGTGGTGGTGCTTCATCATAGTTGAATGCATTCTCGTTTTTACCCCACAGCTGATCACGTCGTTCCATATCTTCTCGAAACTCCGACGCCACACAGGGCTTCCCCGTCAATGGATCCCTCACATCACCCATTGGATAAACAACTTGAAGAACTTTATGGGTTATATCCCGGGTCAGTTGCTTTTCGAGTAACTCCACTAAAGCAATATCCCCAACTTTGCATAAATTATCCGGATCGTGTGCGTAAAATGGGTAGAACTTTGGAAAGTACTGCAAAACAACAAGAGCACATCATTACATAATTCTTTCGTCCCCACTACCATGAATCTACTGTTCCCCTCAATTTATTCTGTATTTTAAAGCAACGGTCAATTGTTATTTACCATATGCAGATTTTCGTCAAATTCAAGTTTTTTAATTACAACTTGGGCCGCGTTTCGAACTTCCGAAGGATGGCATTTTCCCAAGAAAATTCTTCTTAATGGTTGTTGGATATTTTTAATTACTTGCACCGCATTAGCGGAGGTCATGATTGCTTTTCGATTCACGTATTTCACAAACTGAAAGTATCTTGGGAACTGGTATTTTAATCTTTCTTGATTATAGCGGCAATGGTAAACTAGTTATTATTTCTACAATCAAATCCGTCAGCCACAGAGAATTCAAATCTTACAGTATACATACACAAAATATATAACACTTTTCACTACCTCGGGTACTTCGATGTTGTACGATAGTACGATTACACTTGTACTGACCCTGTAGGTTAGGTTGAACCGACAGTTGTTGCGTTATGCTGCAATGTGGTTACCCGAATCGGATGCAACCGCAAAATATTTCAGTGCAATCAGCATCTAAATATTATAGTCACGAGACACGACCACTGCAATTTAAATGAGGCGGTTTGTGAAGAACGCGGGACAAGTTTAAAAAGCATGTGGAGGAGGAGTGGAGCAGGAGGATTGAGATTGAGGGTTTATTTTTATTGTTACACATAAGTTAAGCGCGAATAGGAACAAAGTGGTCAGTCGCTTGTCGCTTGTCGTACCGAAAACGCAGTCAGTCAAAAGTTCAGCAGTTCAGTGGACGTCGGTTCGGTCGGTATGAGTTAAGCAATGAAGTGACAAGAAATTCTCTACTTTTATCCTTGCTCTGAACTTAATGACAGCAAAGAACAACATCATAATTCAGGTGTTCCTATTGCCAGAGTGTTTAAGTTAACAATAGTATGTACTTTTTTTTTACCAGAATGTGTGCCTGACCGTTCACTTATTTAATCACTGTATATACTATATATAGTTAGTAGTACAAAAAGAATTACTGGTGTGAAGGAAAATGGCTCAAAGCAAAGATTCAGCGGAAAAAGCTGTACTTGAGTACTTAACCAAGCAAAATCGCCCATACAGTCTAAATGACATTACAAATAATTTACTGAATGCTTTCGGAAAAGCAGCAGTACAGAAAGCAGTGGAAAAACTTGCGCAGGTAATTATGTAAAGGTTATATTTTTAGAGTTTAGGTATTGAAATAAATCACGGTTGATAAAGAGCTGAATTAAACATACAAACCTGAGGATTTCGTATTGTAGGTAGACAAACATTAGTTATTTTGAGTACTTAAGTTTTCTGGAGTAGTTAATTAATTTTATTACGAAACAGGATGGGAAAATACAAGAGAAGACTTATGGGAAGCAGAAGGTCTACCTGGTGGATCAAAGCTTGTTTAAAGAGGAAAGCCAGGATGCTCTGAAGAAGATGGAGGTGCAAATAGAAGAGATGGAGAAGTCGGTTAAGGTTTCTGAAGCGGGATTTAAAGAAGCCCAAGCTCAGCTGAAGGAACTCTCTAGCTCTTTGACAATGGAACAAGCGCTGGACCAGGTTTCGGGGGTACTTAGATTCAGATTGTTTGAAAATTTTGGCTTGAATTTAGGTTTTTGGTTATTTGTTAAGTTCTTATTTCGGACCTTGCAGTTAACGAAAGAGACGAATGAGTTGGAGGCAAAGTACAAAAAACTGTCGGAAAGTACGGTTGTTGTGGATGTGAAAGAGAGGGATGAAATCCGTAAAAAGCGGGAAATGTATCTGAAGGAATGGCGAATGAGAAAGAGACGGTGTATGGATGTGTTGGACGCAATTTTGGAAAACTATCCAAAAAGTAAAAGTTGCCTTTTTGAAGAAATCGGGCTTGAGACTGATGAAGATGTGAACGTCGTTTATCCGAAGCAATAATTTTAACGTATACGGATGTTTTATAAATTTTTGCTTCCCAGTTTGTGTTCTGTAATGTATCTAGGAAAAGCGCAGTTTTTGAGGATATTAAATTAACGTTCTTTCTTTTCTTAATTTAATCTCATTATGATAGTTACTCTTACTGTTCATAATTTTAGTCAAGTTAAAACGGGATTATTCGAAAAAACAGCTTTGCAAAAGTCGCACCTTTTCAGTTAAGTACGTTCGATCGAACTTCCAAGCAGACAAGTAACAATTACTGACGTACCCCTGCTTTAAATGAGTGTGAACTGAGAGCTCGTCATTATCAGTCATGCACGCGTCAATAAACTTCAGTATGGTACTTCAGGATTCTGAAGTTGAAAATCAACAAAGCATATAGACGCTGGAACCTGAAAATAGGGTTAGTTTTGTCTTTATTGCCTCTTATCCCGGAAGTTGAAATTGCAGGAAATGGTGTTACAATATGGAATTTGTAGCTTTTGTATCGATTATCAGTTTGTGCAACCATTGTAAATATGAAACATATCCGAAGTTGTACCTACTGATTTTTTTCTCTCGTAAGCAGTTTGTGTGCCATCGCCATCATCAAACAACGTATTCCGATATTCCGAATGAGCTCCACTGAATGGAGTGTAGATAAATATATTTATTCATGTAGGAAGGACGACTTCGAAACTCCTTTTCAAATGCGTGATTCCTTCTGCCTAATTCACAAGTAATTTTTAGTGCGTACGGCACAAAACTTACGTAAACGAACGAAATAACTTTATTAAATTTTCTTCACAACCAATTAAATATTATATTTACAAGCAATACAACTGAACCAAATTAAAATTTGATCGTACGTTCGTACGACCTGAATTACCTTTTTTAACACTGAGAAGGCTTTAGAGAAAGTACAATTTAGACTTAAGTATTTTACTTTAGAGATTGCGTACTCCAGAAAAGTTCTACTTAAATCTCTTCCTATAAGCGTACCATATTGCAAATATTATCTCATTTTCAGTTTAACAGTCGATTACAATTATCCCAATAAGAATTTTTCCATTAAAGTTAAAGAAGTTGGAATTGTTTGTCTACAGCAATAAAATCGTTTAAAAGCTTTAAAGCACTCTTCGGTTTTGGACTGATGCTTGCTTTAGTAGGCACGCCACTACAGTAGAAATTTACTTCATTTTCTAGCTATATTCCATTTATCTGATGACACCTTGACGGATATCAAGTCCTTACATAACTTCGGGGAAAGTACCAGCATACTTTACAATTTATTGTGAATGTTGTACAGTTTATTAACACTTTGTATTATTGTAGAAGATAGCAATAATGAACAACAAACCATGACAGAAGACAGTCATCAATTAAATGAGAACGATCAAATAGATTAACGGTAAAAACATCTAAACATCCATAATTAAGACTAACTCTAATAATAACACTGACTTTCACGACATCCAGAAATTTTTAATACTTTAATTTGTTCGCTCACCTCTTAAACGCTTGTATACATTTACTGATTTACTTTAATATTATAGCATATTATCTATTCCTCTACCGTTCTAACTAAATGATTAAAATTTATTAATATTAAGTTTTTCCTTGAGATGAGAGATTCTAGTGACTCAGCATAAAGTACGAGAGAACAAGTCCAATAATGTACAAAACATTAAGGAAGTTTCGGCTACTTCCGCTACAGTAGCCGTCTTTAGCAGTAAATCCTTCATTGCAACGGCACAAGGACACGCCCTCACCGCACGAAGCGTTGGGTACGCAAACAGAATCCTTCCCAGTGCAGGGGAAATTGACCGCCGTGACACATTTACCCCCCTTGAAAAAGCTTATGAGACCCGATTTGTCGTACACTTTCGGAGGAATGCAAGTGCATTTGGAATCCGCACCGCAAAAAAATCCTTTGTCCGTGTTGCAAGCATTGGGGTCGTCGTTTTCATTGGACCTCACAAGGTTACCAGCCTGAGCCAGGATGGAACACTCCTCTCCATAATCTTTCGTTCCTCCAGCCATAACAGCGCTGAAGAGAGCCAGGAAGACCCCAAATGCCAGATATTTGCTGGAAACCATCATAATTTCCTGGAATGTCTGCAAAAATCAATAGAACCACATGTAAACACCACGAAATAACAAATAAAGAATACTTTACTACCAATGTAATGTACATAAAATCACAGACAAAACTGATCCCATACAATTTGATCAGTGACTGTCCTTCTCATAAGTGTGTCCAATGTCCTTGTCAACAATAACGCATGCCGTACGCCATTGTCTCATAAACATAAACCATTCCCATTAGCCCACATTATCCAGGCTTATTCATTCCATACTATATACAAGTACACTGACTCCTGTATTTAATTGGAAATAGATAATTAACTCTCCATGTCATGACGGCGGAGTGTACAATATCATGTAATGGTAATGATAGGGAAGCTATAAAACTTAACGACTCTATTTCAGAGAAGCGTCTTCCATATACACTTGCTATGAAATTTTTGCACAGGATAAATTTCCCCTGTTGATTAAAACCGTAAAGTTTGTTGACGCCTGGGAAGAAGTGTGTCTGCAGTTTGTACTAATTTACTTACTTGGGGGTATGTATCACAATAAGCAGGCTCTTCATCCTCACACTATGCAAAATTTAGGTGCAGGAGTCTAAATAAAACTTTTTCATTCGATCCATTATAAAGTGATTATTTCTGCACATGATACTGAAGTACACACGTAAGTACAAACCTATACATATATCATTCCAAGCTTCTTTGAAGTATAGCCAATAAACCTGTGTGTTAAAGAGTTTTCAACCGAATTCCACTTGGAGCAAATGTACAAAAACATGGTATTTCTTCCTACGTCTCTCCTAAGATGCTTCTATATGACTTTCATGTACATGTCTGCACAGCATTAAAATTCTCCTTAGAATGCTCTTGCCCCTCCAGACAGAAAAACGATAACGTCAAGTCTACCGGTTAGATCCTTAGCACATATCCTCTATTTTGCAATTATAGAGAGGCTTATGTCTTCTACACCATTAGATTTCCAGGGCATGGTGACAGACAACATGAGAGACAAGTGACGCCGAGCCTCCTTCAAATCGCGGATTTTTCCCTCAATTATTCATTAACTGCTAGGATAAAATGTTTTTAATCTGAATATGAGCACGCAGTATTTGCAAAAGTACGCCAATAATGGGAAACTAGGACGAGCTTTAGTGTGGAAGTTACACACGAAATATCTAATGATCACGTCCCATTAAAACTCTTCACAAAGACCCACCAACATCGTCTGACCTGGAAAAACGGAATCTTGATTTCCGCTCTGTTCTAGCACAAACTGGCATAACAATTTACCCGGCCTATCTTTTCAGCCCTCACATTGACATTACCCATCTTTGGTCATTTATTTTATTGCCATAACTGTAATAACACGCTTTCCTGACGCAAAATTCCGCTTATTAGTTCAGCTTTAGACTATAAGCTTGGTTCTATTTACTCCACATATAATATATAATAACTACCATGCTATACAACCTACGCGGCTCTGTCATGCCGATTGGCGAATATGTCATTTGTCATTTTTAAGACGGAAAGGGAAAAACAAAAGAGCCAGGACAATTTCATGTTTTTCTTTCACACTCTCTATGTTTGGACACTCATGCACTAATTCCATGAATTTTTTAATGAATGCTTTTAAGCAAATTCCCATGTACAAATCAATTCTTTGAGTGTAAAGCGCTGACGTACTTGCAAATGCAAGTCCAAAAACGTGCATAACATAATTAGGGAATTACGTAAGAGCGCAAAAATAGATTTCCAATTTGTTTGGCTTCAACTCCAGAGAACTTATAATTAATTGACATGTGCATGAACTGTCAATGAGAAAGTGTGACATTAAGAATAAATACATGAAATGCGATTTCCTTTGGCCACCATTAGACAGCTAAAGAGTCTTTAAAGTATATGTTATCCTTTGACAAAAAAACCGACGCTCACCATTCATTTAGCCATGGCTAAATTACTAAGTAAGTTTGCTGGACTTGAATTACTTTTGCAGGCTTTATATATACTATATATATATACATACTGTTTACAATATGTATATGTACATATTCATTCATGTACATTCATATACATATTCATAGCTGCGTGTTATTATTCCTTTATTTGGCAAACCTTGAGAAAATTAGACTGCATAATAAGAGTATTGCAGAGGAAGTGGTTGCATCAACAGTTTTGAAAAACAGTGATTTAATTTTGTAACAGTCAACAATTCAACCCGTGATAAAAATCCCTATCTCAAAAGTAATACGTAATATTGTACTTAGTACCCTCGTACACTACAGCATACTAACTCTATAATGGTTACTTTTACGTTGTAAAGCTGTGTCTATAAAGTCAGTCTCTCGTAAACCCAATCTGCCCCAACTCATTCCAATTGTAACCCAAAGCGATACATTCGATGCAAGGAAGTCATTGCCAAAAAGATATTTTTTATTCCTTGCGACACATTACACTATCCACCACTACCACCCAAACGCCTCAACATCCAATTTTTACATGTGCATGTATACTGCACTATGAAAATGAATACGGACGTAAATATATGTGCCTAGCCTAGCAAAAATTATTCAATACGCGCCACGTTGACACTTGAGGTGAATTAAGGTGCCACTTATTCTGATTGAACTGGCTGACACAAAGGAAAGACGCCACACAACCAAGAGAGTATAGCCCATGGGGCTATTGTATTAAATATCTTCCCCCATTTTTTATTCCGAAGATTTCGAATATGCAAAAGTGCGAAATCAATACAGAATAGGCGTTTTGGTTTTGTTTTACAAATCCCAGAAATCTCTTCTTTTTCAGGAACAATCTCTCAAATATTTAAAAAGACACTTACTCCTACTCAAACACAAATACAATGCTTCCCTATAGAGTCCAGCACAAATTCAGCACAGCTTCAGCTTCCAACTTGTTTCGGATATTACTAACAATTAAATTATTACTGACGATATTAAAAGTATGTGATATTCACTAAGAACTTGAGGTATCTGGCAAAATCCATAGTATAACAAATAAAATAGTAATAACGTTTGCACGTTGGAATCCTTAAAAAATGCAAATCTCCTCAGTACCCCAAACTTACATGAACTGATGACTTGATAGCATGACTAAGTTGCTGTTTCTGTCATTCATGTATGAGTAACTTCAAGAGATTTTGTTGTCATGAGGTAATAATAATAAGATACGCACGTCGCACGTGCATGAGAAATTCAACAGACATCATAACCCAAGACACTCCAAAGACCCTTTTAATAATTTATACAGATAATGTTCTGTACCTCATTATTAGATTCTGTTTTTAGATGATGACATAATCTCTCACACATAATAATGCATTCTGTGTACGTACATTCTCTACATACATACACTGATATACCACATTGCATATCTGCAAAAAAAAAACAGCCTATGGTGTTCATTTTTGACAGACAAAAATATTTTAATAGTTCTCTCCTTACCTTCAAATCTTCCTTGAGAATTATTCCAAGGTGAATTTATTAGTCAGCGCTTGAGGTAGAAATCTTCAGTCTTGCTCCTTTTTAATACCAAATGTATAGTATAACTTAGCAATGAAACAATTATTAGATTTTTCACAACTTTTACTACCTTTGTTATGTATCCAAGATCACACACCAGGAGCCGAGTTATTTACCTACGTACGTATTGTTGTGCTTCTTGAACTGAACTGACGGAAGTTTGGAGAGATTTCCCCGTGAAATAACAAGTCCGTTCGTGTTTTGCGTTCTCAACTCCACTCCCTCTAAAAAAACCAAAAGGGCATTTGTATAAATATTATTCCTCTGTATATATATACGTCTGAAATACTGCGCGTGGAATAATACCTCCAGGAGAATTTGACGATGCATATTATAGCATGAGTCTCTCCCCTTCGGAAAGTTTCAGTTGGTTATAAGGCAAAGCGTATAGTTCAGTGGGCTCCTTCCTGTATAAACCCCATGGAACCGTGCTCTATCCTTTCAGGCTTGGTCATATAGTCAAACAAGTTCCTCAGTATCCTCAGTCTAAGTTATCTCCTAAATCATTATATACTACAGGCATGGTGGATGTGGATGTGGACTTCGTATACATTTTCCCTACTCTGTGTATACAGATAGGGAATTGCAACGAAGTGAACGGAACGGAGCATAAAATATACATATAACTTGAGAGGTCCATTTCTATAAACTTCTACAGCCTCTTTTTTGCTCTCTTCTGCGTATAATACTAAAAACTAGTTCTTTATAGCACGTTTTGGAATATAGTTGATCAAGCTTGCATCTTGCATCAACAACTTATATGCTCTTTTAAGTCTGGAGTCTTAAAATGCATGAGCGAGTCTTAAGCATTGGGTCTTTTTATTCATCTAGATATATTATTTCCTTTCTGTATAATACAATACGGGCAAGGAAGGAGGGAATTTCTGGAGGAATTTCTCACATGCGAATTAGAAGAGACTACATAGGAACTTCAGCAATGGGTTTTTGTGTGAAACTAGAGCAAAAGTCTCACTTACTAGCATTGAAGCAAGTTTCTATGGTATGTGTATATGATGCGTCTCGTCGTATCCGCAAGTATACAAACATATACAGTAGACAGAGCCTCGCAGATGCTTCCGTATCAGTATCATCATAATGGCTCCCGTCCAACGTTTTTTTTGAGAAAAGTATACACAAAATGTGGGTCGAAACATTCATGACAACTTGCTAGGCTCGCAAAATAAAAAATCATGGTGAAATCTACAGTTCCACTTGTGAGGTTTGCAAGGAAAGTACGAATTCTGTTTGGTAGTTGGTGGGAATTGTATTTTATGCAATGGAGACTAAAAGGAAAAAAGTACTTTTAAAAGTGTCTCGGATCTCGAATGGTCAAGTTAAAAGTTTAGGTTATACTCAAATGCTTTTCGTCCAAATAAGTTATATTGTAAATGAGGAAAGGTTTTTTTCGGATCTCCGCGTCCTGGTTTCAATTGTAATGTTCCGAATGTTCATGCGTATTTCCTCAAGACATAAAAATACCGGAACAGGCATTAAAAGATTATTAGAGATTCTAGCTTGGCCAAACAGTTCAGGTTCTTGGCCTTTTACATTTTCTGTTTTGTCCAATTTATTGTTCGGAGGGTAGTACATATAGCAGTAGCGTCTGCAGAATTTCCAAGAGATTATGCAAGTAGTGTCTGGATGGGGACAGGAAGTAACTTTACGTCAACTGTTATTGTAATATGAGACTTTTGCAAATTACTTCTAATCACTCCAGTCGTATTTTGTTTGGAGATTCGATTACATTATTGAGAAGAAAAAGCTTGTGAGAAACAAATTCTATGGAAAGTCTATGGAAAGTTTTTTCCGGTCGTAATATTACTTGAGTAATTATTATTATTACTGGAAATTCAACAAGTAAACTAAATGTGCCAATATGTATTTGAGATGAATGTGGAAAGATAAAAGTGGTGAGAATCATCAGTGCTACGTTTTTATCTAAAATCAAAGAAATACTTTGCTGGTGCTTGGCACAAGATACCGCGGCAGGTCAGGGCGAAGTAAAACATGCGTATTCATCTCATTTATGTACATACAGTAACATCTGTTCTGAGATTTTATGATGGTAGGCCTAATAATAATCAATCATAATTCAAAGGAGCGTCGCCGGTCTATAAATATTTAAATACATTCAATTTAATTCGACGTTGTTGACGCGTTATGCTATTTTGGTTTCACAACATGTATTATAGTGCACTGAATCAGTCCTCCTACTTGCACAAAAGGTTTATCTATCAGAGTTGTAAAAAATCATGTCAGTACTTTACACCGGAATTGAAGGTCACCCTTAATTAATATTTCCAGTCTCCAGCTTTGGTGAAGCATTGGCCACTGTGGACTTGTTAGAGCTTCAACCATTGAACTGATCTCCATTTAAGACAATGTAATTTGTCTTAAACTGTTTTTACTCAGTCAATTAAAAATAATCGTATTTGCAAATACAATAGCAACCAGGCACAGACCCAAAGTAAACGTCAGTGAAAAGTTTTAGGTAACCCGTACGTTAAATCTATCACAATTCCTACATCAATTCGACCCACTTTTCATAGATGGCGCTTGCTTTAGCTCCCGAAAGCTTGTTTATAATTTAATTTAAGGCTGGAAAGTATTCGAATTTCCTGAAAATGAGACCAATAAGATGCAGCAAACATTCAAAATGTTTGATACTTCTGGCTAATGAAAGGAACAATCTTTCAAAATTAATTTAATTATCATTGCATGAATCCCGTATAAATAAAGAAATCATCACATGGTCTTTTACTGAAGCGTCGCCCCCTACAATGCATTACAACTTTACATATAGATTCTCTCGAGATTATCATTTAACGTCAGCGATAGAATTCTCAATAAATAAATACCCTGTTGTTTTGACAGGATTGCGTTGTATTAATACTGGCTCCCTCGTCGGTCTTTATTTTTGTATTTGCACGTACGTAGTACATACATAGAAGTTGGCTACGCATAGAATAGTCTGCACGACACATGACTGACTTGTTCCAAGTCTGTTTTCAATTAGACACGCTTCAGAGGAAAATTACCTTCGTGTTAAAACATTTTGCCATGTGTCAATTGAAAATCTTTCTGCAAGTGACAAGATTTTCCCTGGAACTAAACGATGTTTACATGAACCACATCTTCAACATCTGATTTGACATTGTATAATTCCATTAGCTCTCCGCTGACAGCTAAATGGCCAAGAAGTTGAAAATTAAGGTCAATCATACCTTGGCAATATAATAAAACATACGAATTCATTAGCAATCATTCTTGTTCCAGAAGAATTACTTGTCCTTTTCAGCCACTGACAGCATATACTTAAAGTAACAATAAAAACAACCTTTACGACTCTCTTTTTTCTCCTAATCATCCGCCACGATGAGTCATCCAGAAATGCAATGAGCCTGTGTAAAGTATCTAGGTGATATTACCTAGACACGATAACGAAAAAAATCATACCGACAATGAAAAATTATATGAAATACTCAAGGTCAAGCTAACGAGGGGACTCCTCTCATACCAACAACCTCCCTTTGTGTCCTTAATTCAATCATGAACATCTTCAAATTAATTACGCTTGTACCAAGCACCTTCAAAACAAATCAATACACCACAAAAAAAACCTATTTTTGCCCTAGCCAATAAATCAATGAAATTCCTACATTTCATTACCGCTCATTCTATATACATCATTCGATACTTCCTTAAAAAGCCTCAGGTGAGGAAGTTTTTCGATAGGATTTATCACCAAAAAATGTTTTCCATACAATCGTGTGACGTGCTTTTATACTCATGCATTTGCATCCTTACAAAAACCCATTGTCTCCACCTATCATCAATAATTTACATATTACCTCAAGCCTGTGACCACAAAGTTTTTAACAACCTCTCCAATGCACATGCTATAGTTCCCAAGAATGCAGGAAACTAGACTTGTCCTTTGGAAAAAATACTGTTCCAGTGCGCAGTGCAATGAGGAAATTAAATAAATAAAAAACAAATTTTCCTTTTGGTAGCAAACATCTTCCATGGGACATGGGAGCAACATATAAGTGACATTGACTTAAATAAAACCCAAACTTTAAGAAAATGAATGTCAACTTAGCTATGAAAATCCTTATTAAGCTTAATGCTGAAATAATATGGAAAACTTCAGGAAAAACAAGTGTATAGCATTCATTTTTTGCCTTAACATATAAATCTTGGGAAAGACTTCGTAAGTCAACCTTCATGCCTGCTTATAACCAGTGAATTAATCCAGCATTAGGTTACAAAGTTTGGGAATTTGCTTGAAGGCGGAGCCGTAAATGAATCATACAATGAATAATGCTTATTAAGCTGGAGGCAAAAGAATAAAATCCACCCTGGTCCTTTCTAACACATTAATTAAAAAACTTGCTAAATTGCACATGAAAAGTAGAATTTGAACGAACATGAAGTTCCCATAAAACACTGCATACATAAACTGGGGGCAAAATCATAAAATACCGAATTCCAGCTAAGTAATTTATACATTTATATAATTATTATATACAAGTTTAATATATACTTGCATTCTATAGAAAAAAATGCCAAACGAAGAAATTCTACAGAAAAATCATCGCTCCGCGGTAATTTAAGACCTTCGCTTAGGGGGGCGTCCTCAACGACTGCTTCATTTTACCCCTGTTTGGGGTATGATGTTGACACCATATCAAAAATTCACACGAAAATCTTTCCTAAGATTTGAACCATCTTCCTACCCAAAGTATTTATTTTAGGTATTTATTCACATTGGTTACCGGGCCTGGGTGATCCCCCTACTGAATTCTTATTTTTGACACCCTCTTTTGCCTATGATGATGATGTTATTTCAAAACTTCCAGTGACCAGCCTCCCCATACTTTTGATACTCTTCGCACCCTTAGCATTTATTTTTATTTAGTAAAACTGGGACTGGGTATGGGTAATCCCCACGCATAGGTGAGGGCTACAAATTAAGTAACTTGAAACATGTTTTAGTTACAGTTACAGGCATCTAATGTGAATGCTATGTGATAGTAGTTTGAGAAATTTTAATTTACCTCTAATGAAATCATTTTTCTTAGGTACTTGCCTTTTAGTGTTTAGTGCAATCATTGAAATCATATGGATTGTTACAAATTCATTTTGAGTTAATCCTGTTGAGAGACAGCGGACATGCAGACAAGGATATTTTATAAGAGGGCTGCCGCCGCCCTTAAAAATACCAACCGTAGAATGCACACAGAATGAGACTGTACCACACGCAAACAAGTCATTACTCATTGAAATGCTGATTTGCAGTTGTGCAACGTATAAGTTCACTCCGAATTTGACCCCTGAATCATTACCCGCAATCTACTGTCTACACACACGAAGCTACCAAACTCGATGTTTTGGACAAAATTCTACGGCGTCTCAACCGCCTTGGGAACGAGTGGAAGCCCTGCAGGGTTTTAGCTTCTCTTCGTCTTCCTCTTCCTCACGACGAGGACAATAAGGAAAAAGGAAAGAGTGCCGCTAAAATCTTTCAGATGGCAAACCCCTCCAGCATTCCCAAGTATGTATACTGTTATCTTCTGTACAGCCAAAGCTTAGGAGTAGAGCCTTATCCGTGTAAATTTTTCGCCAGAGTACGATTACGTAAAGCAAATGCTACTTTCTATTACAATGGCTAAACTCATTTCTTAAATTATTAATGTTAGTTTAAAACATTAATGAGGATGCAGTATTGTATCAGGCAGGAACAGGAAAGTAATGAGGGAAAGATTCCCCAGTTTCCCCAGCTCATCAGAAACTTCAAAGAAAACTTCGATACCAAGTTTATTTCTAATTTCTATTTTTAGAGCCCAGTGGCGAATTCAGAGGGAAACATGAAGGCAACACTTTATATTACACAATTTGAGTAGGTATTAATGATGACGGGACGAGGAAGGAGATCCACGGGAGCTATGGAACGTAAAAACTTTTGTTTACTCAACAGTAACAGAGATAGATACACTTTTAGAAAAAAATTTACGACTCACCGCCAACCAAAAGAAGTAAATTGGCTGGAGATGGTATTTGTATTTGTATTTGTATTTTATTTACAAGGTCCTGAGGCTTTCGCCCATGACCCGATCATTATCGCATTACATATTACATT
>JAQFXU010000090.1:0-96526 GCA_034693705.1 Spatulosminthurus flaviceps | reverse complement strand
CTGAATTCTCGCAATTTCCGCTTCCATTTCCTCATTTTCTTTCTCAATGCGAGCAGTTCTTTCTTTCGCAGCTAAAAGTAGGTCAATAATCACTCTTACTTTCAAAAAATTCAAACTTTTCTTTTTGACACATTCAAGCACCTGGAAATGAATAAAAATTTTGGAAAGAAAATTAGTACAACTTACCTTCAAGTCTATCCCTCTTTTCCGCCAATTCAATTTTTTCTTCCTCGATTTTCATTTTCATTGCCTTCAAGGCATCGTATGGAGTAGCAGATGCCATTCTTACACGTAAAAGTTCAAAAACCTCTTTAAAGTTTCAGAAAAAACGACTCTGTTTTAAAAGAATTTCCCTGGCACGACCACCTTCACTGATAATTTTCTCTCCTGACCCGAGGAGACTCACTCCAGGACTGTCAACGATTGTTGAGAGAGAGAGAAGCCAGGAAGGAACTTGTGTAGAAGGACCGCGTAGATTTTCCAACTCTGTGCACGCGTACAAAAACTTCCCTTAATTTTTTTTTCCTAAATGTTCTCCTAACTGCGATTGGCCAGGTTTATTCTAAGCTCCACCTATCTTGTCTCTGATTGGTTTAATTTATAGAACCTTGTTTCACACTAACGACATTGACTCTTTGTCTGCACAGCCGCAAAGTACAAGTTGAGCGTTGTTGAGCCACATACCCTCCATTCATAATTTTTCGGGGACTATACAGCATGCAGAATCCCCAATGTCCGAATTATTACGGCCACTGACCAACTGACCGTAAAGACAAAATTTGATTTTTTTACAATACTCGTCTCCACCCAACAATAACATTTTGGTCAAAGAATTGGAACAATATTGCTGCTCCTTCCCAAAAATACGACTCCCTGTATCTACATCTGCGTACGGAATGAATATAATTGATGTCCGTGGGCGGAAATTTGGCACGCGATAATCGATAAAGTGATGCTATAGTTTAGATGCCGATATAATTGGTTCCCATATGTAACAAGTTTTTAAACCGAGTGAGTATTAATTAATATTAGGCTTATATCAAGCACACGTACATACAGTAAATTGGCTCCAAAAGTTATTGATTCAAGGCTATTACTTGAATATACACAGTAAAAAATAAATCAGGCCATTTAACAGGATCCCACACCAAAATCTTTGCACTCGGAAACCTGTTAAAATTTAACAGGGGCCCCTGTAGAATTACATGATTCCCTGTTAAATTTTTGTTAACATTATATGTATATTCAACAGGGGAACCTGTTAAATTTTAACAGGTTTCCGAGTGCAAAGATTTTGGTGCGGGACCCTGTTGATTTCCAAAATTATTTTTTAGAGTGTAGATGTGTGTTTATTGACCGATTTGACATAAGTCCTTACAGTCTTTTGGGCTTGAATATTTTCTACAACTCTGTTTTTTCATGTGCATCAATAATATTTTGATACTAAACTTTGACCACTTTCGGATTCGGATAATAATTTTTATTGTAAGGGAATAAGAGAGTCACATCTCGAATAATGTAGGTGTATAGCATATTTGTTTGTATTTGAGTTTTGGGGCTACACGCAACAGATAATTGTCGTTAATAACTATTGTTTTTGTATGTATTATGTACGGAGTGCAGGGGTATGTGTGGAAGTTGACGAAACCACATTTACTATTATACTATATTATCTCGTAACAGCTTATCACCTAACATGCATAATCACAGTTCTAACTTTTAAGAGTTGTTTTCTATTTTGTGACGGCGTCCTGGACACATCTTCACAATCCGCACCAAAGACGAAAAATGCAACTTGATGTAATTCTCTGGAAATTGCCTGCTTATTTTCTGTTAGAATTAAAGTTTCTCCGTAATTTCATGTTAATTTTTTTAAACTCGTAACTGATGTACTCTTTAGCCATGTTTTGTTTGTACAGGAGATTCTCTACATAGTGGTTCCCCCTAAGATGGCATTCCCTCCACAGTGGCAGACTCAAATCCTCCCCAGAGATTCCCCATGTTTAAGGTATACGCTATGGTGGCAGGGTTTTTTGAAAAATCTCTATATAATGGCAGAATTTTTGGGTTTTAGGCACGTTTTCCTCCTTTTTTGGCCAAAATTAGACTATTTTAGATGAAAAATGATAAAATACTAAATTACACGGAATCTAAGTTACTTTTTGTCGTAAATCAACAGAATTTTGTCTAATTTTTCGGTGATGCATTCAGATGTGGCGTGGCCTTAAATCTTAATAGGGAAAATGCATGGAGCGTTATAGTGGCATCTCTCTATAGTGGCAGAATTTCTGGAATCCCTTAGGTGCCACTATATAGAGAATCTACTGTATAAATAATAAGAATAACCCACCTCAAATATTCCTTTGTAACTCGAACTCGCTCAAAAACCTAAACATGTCTTTACGAATGTAATATATTTAAAAACTGAACCTGTTCAAATCAGGCTTCAAATAAGTGCAAAAAAATTAACCATCATTTTTCAGGAAAACCTGTCAAAGTTTGTTTCTGTACTGTGCTGGAACTTCAAACTTCTAACCTCTAGAGCCTTCGCTGCAATCAGTTCAATCATTACAAACGTTTTTTTATTCCAATATGGCAACATTTTTCAACTGCAATCAACGTGTCAAAAAATTGTAATTTGCGTCCGAATTGTAACTTCCGAGTTGCTAGAAAAAACGGTCCCAGTAGGAGGGAAATGGCTTTCACGGTTTTACCCTTTTTTGAATTTTCACCTACACTTAAAAGATGCTTTTAGTATCGAAAATGTTATCAAAATCAGTTCTTGCAAAGGAGAAGTTTTTAATCACGAACAGAACAGGCTTGTCTTGTGTCCGAAATATTGTGGACAAGGAGCGGGAGACGCAGCCCAAGGGAAAACGGGGATATGTGAATTTTTTACATACTACCATTTACGCCATAGTATCCATTTGTATTTGGGTACAAAACATTCTGAGCAGACTCTGCAAAACCGGCAGTGATTTTCTGAAATTTTGGACAGGAAGAAAATACTTTCGAATACGACAAAAACCTGTCCACGGTTAAAAACTTTTCCAGCTCTTGTCAAAATTCCAAATGAAAAAAGGCTAGTGTACTTTAAACAAATGAGTACGTTATTTAAGAATTGATTTTGATAGCTTGATATTGAAATTGCCATTCCCTTACTATTTATGACCATAGATTATATCAAGTTATTATTTACAAAAATGAATAAGTATGACACTTAATGTATCGTACTTTTTTTTAAAAAACTTCGTTATTTAAAGAAAGGCCGTCATTACCGAAATAAAATTAAACTGAATATCAGTGCATTAGTTTACATATAATTACTCACCTTGCCCCGTGTGGACAACGTAGCGTTGCCACCTCACTCATTAAAACATTGAGTCGATTGCACTGTGAGTGCAATGGCACTGAATGAAGTCCCACATGCTTCATGTAAATGCAGTCACAACGTTGCAGCTGTTGAATATTGAATTTATAGAGCTCCATTAGAAAGCCGAGAGGTTCATTAAGTGAAGCTAAAAGTTGCCCCCACAGTATGTAATGCTTACAATTCATAATTCATATACATGCTGTACAAATTCAATAGCCAATAGAAACTCGCCGGCTCACCGCCGCATTATTTCAATATTATTCCGAGTGTGTTATCCGCCGCCGCCGCCGCGGCGTGGAGAATACGGACAACCATATGCCATCCCAACTCTCACAGCAGCTCTACCTCTGCACTGCAATGCGAGTGTGTGAAAGCGTGATCGAGAATCAGAGTCAGTTCAGTTGGACGTCGAAGTTAAGCCGTGAGGTCTTGAGGACTTGAGAACCAAAATTTCCCGAAATTTGTCAAGCATTCCTTTGAAATCATGGCGGATCAGGTAAAGTAGAATAAATTATAGAGTAATATATTTAGTATTTATTGTTAATATTGTTCATTTCTGTGAAAATAGTGATTAAATGGAGTGAGTTGGGCTACAATAATATTTCGAATTTGATCTGGTAGAATTTAGAACCCATGCACGCAGTTTGTCTTCGTGGTGGGAAGGTTTAATGGAGATTGTTCTAGTCGTGGAAAGAAAAATATGGGATGACGTATTTTAGAATTAATTTAATTATTTGTTGGGGTCAAAGTAAATTAGCACAGGGCAGGGGGAAATGGTTTGCTAACGGCTATCAATGGTGCTGAAGTTAGTGAGCCATAAATCCGGAGGCCGGAGGATGTTGATTATGTATTTGATTAGAGTGCGTCTAATTATGATATGAGGTTGAATTAATAATTTTTGGTGTGGATTTTTAAATGTATGTTCAATTTTGAAGGCTGAAAGAGCTTTTCAGAAGCAACCGACTGTCTTCTTAAATCGTAAAAAAACTGTAGGAATTGCGAGAAAGAAGGGTGCAGGAGGTACGGCTAAAAATAAGACGGCCCGGTATACAAGGAACGTCGGTTTGGGTTTCAAGCAGCCATCACGAGAGGCAATTTCTTTTATTGTTGTATTACTTGTGCACTAATTTTCTTTTTTTTTGTTTGTTTTTATTTTTATTTGCCTTCCTTTGGATTTTCCTTGCGTGTTCTCATGATTTTCCTCTACTCTGCTGTACAATTCCAATGCCATTGCCCTACGTTCGGGTTTCCACCCTGCAAATGCTAAGGTTGAGAAAGCATTTTTGAAACAACCCACAGTGAATCTGAACAGGAAAATCGTGACCAAGAAGAACAAAAGCTTGAGACATGTAAAGAGCGTCGGACTAGGGTTCAAAACTCCAAGAGAGGTCTTAGGTTTTTTTCAGTTACAAGTTCGGGATCGGGATTATTAATGGAATTGGTGGCGATGGATACGGGCGGGGTTGCTTTCATTGTCTGCTTTTTTCGCTTTTCTGAATTACACACTTCAGAAAATGACTCGCATGGGTCCATTGCATTTGTCTTGTAGTAGTAGCATAGTGTGTCGGATCTTTATATGGGAATTTTGACTTCCCTATAATATAATGTATTAAAAATGTAGTTATAATATGCTTTAAAAAACGTTTGCCTTTCTGATTTGCTTCACTTAAATAATTATAAATTTTGTCAGTGGTTTCATTTTGCGACATCTCGAAGCGGTTATCTGTTTTCAGTATTAAGGAGGTATCAGTGATGAAAAAACGACGGTCTTCAGACAAAAATTGAATGTTGATCAACTCTTACCTACTCTGAGATACTTCGTGAAGTCAAGTTTTTGTTGAACTTATGTTATTCACTCGCTAGTCGCTGGAGATCCGCAAGCATGAATTTTATGAGCTTTAGTACTTTAGTTTATTTATCTAGTATAATCAGTTTAATGTTAACCTATTCTGCATTTAATTCTTGGCTTATTTTATTGGTGACCTTTTATTTTTTGTGCAATTAATTTGTAATCTAACTGACTTGTTAGCTGATTGTCCACCTATTTATAATTTTTTGTGTGATGATGTTAAATAGGCAATCGATGGTACTTACATCGATAAAAAGTGTCCATTCACCGGAAATGTTTCCATCAGAGGACGTATCTTGACAGGAGTTGTCACCAAGACGAAGATGCAAAGAACCATCATCATCAGGAGAGACTACCTCCATTATGTCACGAAGTACAACCGTTTCGAAAAGAGGCATAGGAACATGGCTGTTCATCTTTCTCCATGCTTCCGGTTAGTGTTAAACTCATTATTCTTCCAAAACTATTTTTCGAATCTGAGGTATTAAAACCAGAGCACTACGAATGAATAATTTGATGGATACAGTGATGATAAATACGACGGTCTTCTGAATTTAATGATCGATTGTTTGTATTTCTGAGATTTCCAATCTGTGAAGTTGAGATAGTGTGTTAACTATGAGAGAGAAGTTTCTTTTAATTTTCTTGTTTGGGTTTTAACAGGGATGTGTCACTCGGCGATATCGTGACTGTAGGAGAATGCAGACCATTGAGTAAGACCGTGCGTTTCAACACTCTCAAGGTCTCTAAAGGGCCTGGATCGAAGAAAAGCTTCAACAAGTTTTAAATTGTATCCTTAACTTTAACGTGGACATGTTGAATGTATGTCAATAAAGTTCAACATTTTTGGTGAATTAATTTGCGTTTGGACATCTAATTGTTGGGAGCATTCGATTTCGGACTTGATGGGCACATTAATATCATGTTTGTGTTTGCCAATCTTGTAGCTTAATAAGTTGGTACAAAAATAATTCCGAACAACATACTTAGGTAGGTTCCCCACAGAATTCCACGTGGCAGCAGAAGCCCGTTGACTCTCGGAACGTATTTCAAAATATCAGCTTACAATTTGCCAATTCAAGAGCTTCATCAATATGTCTCATTCCCAATGCCCAGTGCATTAACATGAGCGCTGGAATCACACAAGAGTTGCACCATTTCCAGAGTTGGCTTTTTACATTATTCGCAAAACATGCTCATCGTAGTAACAAAATATTTGAATTTAACAGGCAATAAAAAAATACTCCTGTATACTTAGGTAGTACTTACTAATAAAGTAGTTCCTGTGTTCAAATATCATCCACAGTTTACCAAAGGAGCCCAACCAGTAAAATCCTTTGCATCCTTATTTGGACCATTCTTAATAAGCTCCTGAGCTTTCTTCAGATTCCCAGCCCTAATAGCGATGTGGAGCATCGTCTCTCCTTTAGCACGTTTCTTATTAATCCTTGGAGAGCTTGTAGGAATAGATCCACCAGAATCATTTCGCTCCTCTTTGCCTGTCTTTTTGTTACATTTTTACTTAGAGATGTTTCTTGTTTTCTTACACAATATCCTTCTTATTCTCCGACTTTAATCTTCCTAACTCATCTTCTCAAGAATTCGCTCACGAGGACCGATTCTGAGAAAGGAGAAAGGAAAGTGCTGCTTTCAACCTCATCCTTAGTTTCGGGGGGTTATTCTCGGACAAAAGTTACGATATCGTAACTACATAAATGCTACTAAACATTACAAAAATCGCATCTCATAATCAGAACTTACGATCGGACTTACAATCACAAGTCTTTTGTGAATAACCCCCCAGGTTTTAATCGACTACAATTATTATTTATCATGAACTAACTACAGTGCAGTGGCACGCCTCATGTCATGCCCTCTGACACTTAGATTTGTAGTTATATCCTCAGAGACTTCCGGGGGATTCATAAAACATGGAACTAACAACTAAACGGCAATATCTTATGCATTCGAATGACAACGTTCGGCCCATGCCATAGACCGTTCCATACTGTACAATGACTACAATACGTCGTAAACTAATTAGTTCTAGCTGTTTACCTACATATTTACAGAGGGTTCAATTTGAAATCAAGTGTGAGCAAATTGGGACCGTAATAAAATTTAATGACTTTACAAGCATGGATATGTGTGTATATGTCATAGTAGTAAACGTTCCACGGCTGGCTGAGACATCGTTAAAAAGGAACCTTCGAACTTCTGGAGTTTGTCAGCATCAGCAACTTCTCGAATTACAATGATAAAAGGTCTATAGCTTAAACAATCATAACATATATCGTTGTTAAAATGTTAAAGTACGGATAATATGGGTGAACTATAGATATAGGGCGGTGTATTGTCGTTGCAAAGAAACGTAAGTACGTGCAAAAATTGAAGTTATAGTTTATAATTATATGCGCGTAACGTATGTAGCATTTAACTACACATTAAAAAAAGCACCGGTTAAATAAATCGTAGATTGTAGATGCACTAGAGTATAAGGAAATAGGTGGTGGCGTAAATGATGTGCATACTTTCGTGTACATTTAACCCTCCCTTCTGGCCCCTCCTCTTTTGAACTTGAAATATGGGAGCAACCATTATGTATTCTTTATTCCGTCGTTGTGAAGGTCTATAGATTGGCATTATTCAGTTCGGAGTTCAGAATTCGCAAAGTTTGCATTTTTTTGTAATGCGGTAAAAATGTCTCGTACTTTCGAAGAATTTGATTTTTGGTAAATAAGTATATAGTAATAGTTGAAATTATTACTGATCAATATTTTTTGCTGGAACATGATGTTCTATTTGAATGAGAGGAACTAATTCAAGAAATAGTACGTTTATTTTGGTGGTTGATTGTTGATTATTCTTAGATAACAATAATTATTGATTGATTTTAGGGAAGTTGTTGTGAATCCTATGGCTGTGTCGAGTCATTTAATGTGTAAATTTTGAAAACTTTACGTTACTTTTCTTTTCGGAGTGTCGTAAAAATTTTTGAACAGTGGATGGGGTTAATGAGTTTGAATGATGTGTTTTAGGAAAGTTTGCTGTTGTCTGGTGATGGTGGGAGTCGGACCAGTGCGGTCAGTGCGATGATGGAATTTAAGAAGGTAAGAAGGTGTTTGTGGATATCTAAAAATAATAATTTTAATTTAAGTTTAAGAATTGGAATTTAATTCTAATTGATCATTACAGATGACCATGAAGGGAAGTCGTCTTTGCTGAGGTATTTGGGGCTTCAGGTGAATTTCAAGATCGAACTTGATGAACCAAAGATGACCAATAAATCCAACAAAGAATTGACGTTGCGAAAATCAATTTGACATTTTTGGCAAATTTAAATAGGTGAGTGAAGAAGGATTTTAATGGAAGGGGAATATTGCGGAGACTTGGTATGAGTCTTGAGGTCGTGAAAGTTTCGTCGGGTTGAGTCTAATAATTGAGTCTAGGTCGTAAAATATTTTTTAGTGGAATGTGTTTCAGTTTTTTAAAGCTTTGTGTGAATGCGACTCCAGGGGAAGAATATACGTATTAGAAACCACAAAGTGGTGTTTATAGATTCTATAAAAGGTCAGTCGAGAACGATAATGTGTATTATGCTCAGTAATTTGATTGGCGATTGAGGAAATTTTGGGGGGGGGGTGTGTGATGCCTGCTTTTGCGAAAGAGATTTTCTTGCTCAGAGTAATGCATGACACAGTTCCGTTTCCGTATTGTTCTCTGTACTGTATTGTATGAGATGCTATGCTTGTTGATTTAATGGTATTTTATTTGTACTACTCTTTGAGGACAAAGATAATTTTGCATTGATTTCAATTTTTCTTAATTTCCTAATGTACAACCATGAAGATATAGAGCCGATGGCTTGTATTTAGCATTAATTTGTTGTACAGGTGTTACAAATGTAAATCAGTTTTGCAAACTCAGTACAAAATGTAAACATGGTCGGAATTGTAAACACAGTTTTGCATTGCAGCTTATGGACGGTTACAAATGTAGACGTTTAAACTGCTTTGTGGCTATAAGATTGTAAACCCCATTGCACTGGATTGTCAGCTAGGTCTGATCAATTCTTAATTAGTTCCCCGTCGAACCATATATTTGACACGATGCCTTTCTGGGTTTGGCTTAACTAAATTTGCTTACTTATTGTTAGTGTTAATCTCTACCCATTATTTAATAAAATATGGATTAAACCGTTGCACGTTGCATGATCTCCAGGTGCCGCCAGAGATGTTTTAAGTTTCCATAGTGACGTAATGTCAGTGTCTGAAAACCATATCTCACGGGTTATAAATTTTTACTTCGTTGAGAATACCACATTCAGGATGTGTGGCTATTTACTGTAGTTGGTTTCAGATGTTAGTTATTGTAAAATGCACTTTAATAGTATACCCCAAGAAGTGGGGTGATGGATGACTGCAGACAGAGTGGAATTTATACTTGACTAATTACGACACCAGAAGAAGTGAGTTAGAAAACACGAAATAGGTGCTAGATTTTGCCTGTGAGCTTAATTTAAAATGAAAGAAAACCAAGTCCAAATAACTAATAAACTAATCTAATTCAGCATCACTTTTAATTATCCCGAGAGGTGTATCGCTTTATCCAAAACTTGTTCTAACCCTCCATTTTAACTCTTGCGTGCTAGTTTATACAAAGTAGATAGAGTTTATCTGTCATGGCATTCACAGTATGTATGAACTTGAGTATACGGTAGACCGCATGTGAGCAAGTATATTATTG
Organism: Spatulosminthurus flaviceps; assembly: GCA_034693705.1. Taxonomy (NCBI): domain Eukaryota; kingdom Metazoa; phylum Arthropoda; class Collembola; order Symphypleona; family Sminthuridae; genus Spatulosminthurus; species Spatulosminthurus flaviceps. The sequence continues at coordinate 86,558 of JAQFXU010000090.1, read as the reverse complement.
GTAACCAAGCTTTGTAAAACAGGGCAGCATATCGAACAGCGACCTCGAATCTTAAGTTGGCTTAATTGGTGCATTATTCGGGTTGCTTTTTAATGTTATGGTTATTGCTCATCTCTTGCTTCAGAAATCCAGAGAGATCTATTCACACAATTCCTCCGCTTAACAAATTCGTTGACGCAGAAAGTGTTGAAATTATGGAAGTATATTGGCGGTAACCAAGCAATTATTGCAGTTAGTATTGACTTGTTGATTTCTGGACTGGAAGTTCCTACGATCAGCTTGAATTTTGTTCGAGGGGAACGATATAATTCGAATCGTCTCAAAACACAATTATAACTGAAGAAAATTTTGGAACCAGTTATAATCCTGTTGAGCTACGATGGGAGTTAAAAATTATCATTACAGAAGAAATTTCTAGATCCATTAAATTGTTCATGGAACCTTCCATGTTGATGATGTTTTTGGATTGGTTGTTTCGATAAACTATAAACCATAACGGCATGGGAAGTTGTATGGATGTAAATGTTTCTTTGATAATTGAAAATTAGTTCGAACTAATTTATAACAGTGATTATTTGTGCTTGTTGTAGTTCTTATGGGTTCTTATGTATTCTTTCTGGAAACTAAACAGGTAAAGAATCCACACCAGCATGACCCTGGAAATTAGTCCAACAACAACTTCCTGTTAAATATTTACGTTTATTCAAACATAAAATTAAACAGATTACAAACTGATTAGCTAGTAAATCTACACAAATCGTAGCAGTGATAATTGATAATACTTAAAGAAGTACGTAAAATACAGAAATAATGAAAATATAATAATTACTAAAGTTTATTAATACCATACTATGAAGGAACTACCTCTAATACAAATGTTTAATTGTCTCTCAACTCGTTCTGTATAGGAGTAGTTTTACGAACGGTAAAACTAAATGCGTAGTAAAGAAATTAGTTAAAGAAAGTAGTTTTGTGTGGAACAAAATACATGCCTTCAAAATTCGAAAAGTGAAATATTCTTTTCTTACTAATATTCTCTTCATTCATACCGGCTAAATTATTTAGTCCACCAATTCTGATCACAATGTACATAATTATTTGTATTAGAAATCCACCGAGTACAATGCGGAACCTGAAGGCAACCTGACCTACTGTTAACAGTTTATCTAATCAATATCAATCTGCACGTATTTAGCACTAATGTAGGTAAAATGTCAGGCTAGGAGTTTTTGCATCTGAATTTACTACTTACTTTTGGTATTGGTTTTTCTAGGCCCGAAGCTATCATGTTAAAACTTGTAATAATAATTATTATGCAACTAGTTAATATTTAACACTACAAAATATCAAATGTAAAACTTATAAGAAACTTCTTCCAAGTAGTTGAGCACTTTTAATAACTGCAACTGCATGAGTAAAAATATAGAATCGTTAACGTTCATTTCTAATTTTACGTAATACTTGAGAATGCTTTCCAACAGTCTTAAAATATTTATTATGGAAGCAGTAATAATTATTGCCTATATGTTACATTTAATATAGATAGACTCTCGTTGCTAAAGTTGGTCGCTCCGTTAACTGTAACCGTTCCAACTGTTAACTATTTAGGCCATACAAGTTTAACTATATGAATATTCATTTCTACGAATTTCTACGAATGCGAAAAAATTTACATCTATGCTCCAGTTCGTAGGCGTTAAATAATTAGAAGACCACTTTGAAACTTTGGTTCCTTGTTTTGTTTCCTCCTCGAAACCTTAATGGTATATATAGTTAGATAATAGCAGCAGCTATTTAGCTTCCATCTGATTTCAGTTTTCTAGAAGCAATTAATTAGCAGTAGTTTTAGCTTAATATATAAAACCAATCAATTTCAAAATTAATTTTAACATGAAGGGAATTATAGTGTTTAAATTTAAGTTAGTGAAGTTTGCCATTAGAGAAGCATGCACTATTTACAAGCTTGTGTATTTGGAAATGTTGTTGAAATACAGAGACACAAGTTTATTATATTTACATTTTGAACTCGATTTTTTCTATTTCCTAGGTTTTTAAAGCTTTAATAAAGTTAGTAACACTGGTTGCTGACACCAAGTTATAGAAATTACTTCCGGTAGATTTGAAAGATTATCAGAACAAGACAAGTACTCTACAAAATTGAAAGTTATTGCTGCATCCTAAAATCCTAATTTTATATAAAATTACGTGGCATGACTCTCAAAAGCCAGGTTATGTTTGTAATCTTATTTACTAGATGAAAGAGTATGTATGAGGCAACATTATGAGTATATATATATATATATGTATTTATGTATATGTATAGCATCTAAGCTACAACATTTATTTAAATCATTGTATTGCATTCGGTCCGATTGGAAGGCTATAGGAACGAAAGTTGTTTTGCTATTTGTGAATATTATCACAATCTACGATTAATTTCCTTAAGTTAAAATATCATTGCCTCAATCGTGAGTACATTATTTGTGAATCTCTTCGTAATAATTACATGTAACAAGATTGTATTCAGTTAAATCTATGTGTACGATAGTTATTACTCTTCAAAAATCAACCAATGGAGCAACCCGTCGTGAAAGCGCTGTTTCTTGTGTACTTGTTTGTTTCCCATCAGCGTTGGGGAAAAAGTTGGTTGGATTTGCAACTGTACTGTTATAGTCACTGGTGTAGATGTGGTATTATTATTAGCTAATATTCACTAGGTAAGAGTAGGATACGCAAATATACTTAGGACAGTATTTCATCAAAGAGGAACCAAAAAAAGGTAAATTAGTACGTTTTCTGAGCTACAAACTCGAGCAATAAATCTGCATTATACGTTCTTTCAAAACAGAATCATATATCTCAACAACACTCGAAAAGAAATTATGGAACAAATACCTTATTTTCAGTCATTGAATTGGGTAGCTTGGATGTAACTGTTTTTGACGTATGTGTAAAGTCCCAATGTGGGAATATTAACTTAAATGTTAAATGAGAGCAGAGTTGTCAGGGTTTCCAGCTTTTTCAAACTTATTCTTGCTGGGACTGTCATAATTTGCAATTATTTAACATTCACATGACTTGGAGGATTTGGGATGCTTCGAAAGCTGTTCCTGGAAGGAGAATGACGGGTGATGACACGTGCCCAGCTTCAACACAGACCATGTTGGGGTACTCATCATCACCAAAGTCACCGAGTTCCTTCGCCCCTTCTGCCCATGGATTCCAGATGACTGTGTCTGGGAAATTGTATTTTTGCACTCGCATTTTTCGACCCGAAACCACATTGGTTATAATGTGCTCTTGTGGAGTATTTTGGTATACACGATCAGTCCATTCGTTTATTTGGACAACATCTCGACCTTCTTGGTACACAGTTGAGTCACGAGTCTAATGAAATGGAAGTATTATAGTTTTTAGCTCAACACCCTTATTGTCAGTCCTTTCGGCGGAGATTTATTTCTTAATCTCTTAAAATGTCAGTGTTGGCGCTAATTACCTTGTCAATAAATGTGCAGCCATGGAGCCCTGTAATTTGACATCTGCGAACATCTGGAACTTTAAAGTAGGTGTGCAGAAGTAAATTGAAGCTGAAAGTGAGATCTTTGCTGGGGTTGTAGACACAAATGTTAAAGTGGAGTTCTTTCTCGCGAAGAATTAACCTACAGGAAGGTTCAAAAGAATATCAGTAATTTTCTAGGAAAGTTATAATCACTGATTGTGGTAAACATTTAAGCCTAAAGTACTATAGTACTCTAACTCTCTTTAGCATTTTTACCTGTAGGTTAGCCTGAAGGGGAAACTCCACATTGACCGTGAAAAGTCGGAATCCATTAGAGAAAATACAGCCTCTACATCACCTGATGGTAACCTTTCGGGACTCTTTTCTAAAGTCCAGCGAACAATTCGAGCAAATCCGTGTTGGGGTCCATAGTTCCATTGACCAAATTGAGCTGTACATATATTTTTCAAAATTTAACTAGCTGTAATTTTGTTTCCATTACGAAATATTACAGATCTTGTCCCTTATGAACATTCAGTCAAAATACAAGTTAAAACTTACGAAAAACAAATGGAATTCCACCACGGATGGCTTTTTTTCCATCGAACTGAGCTTGTTTTGAAACAAATAGTTGCTCTTGATTGTTCACTCGCCATGAAACAACTGTTGCACCTGTAAATTGGATAAATTATTAAATTTTTGTTGGTGAAAGTATGATTCTTAAATGTCCTTGATTCTTATGTGTGGAAGCCCTCAGTCTGTTCCAATCTGAACTATCATCTATCTACTATTTATTATAATTATAGTCGATGCAAAATCTATAAATATTTACCTAATTTGTCCTTATAAAAAGAATTCAAAGCTTTGATTATATTTTTGTGCATTTAGAGTAATTTTGATCTGCAATTTCGTGTAGGTTAAATTAATTTTTGAACTACTTACCATGTAAATTGATAGTACAAGTGGTGTTATTTCCACGATCTAAAACAACAACTGAAGTCGGGGCAGCCATCATTCCTGCGAATGTAACAATAAATTCCCGTTGTTCCAACAAATTGTTCCTGGAAAGTAGGAAAAGTATTTTCAGTATACCAAATACCAAATTAGACTGTCTTCTAATTAAGTGTAGTATTTTAGTGGAATCGTAGGTAGGCACAACTTTCAGGGAGAAAAGTGAATGTTGTTTGATTGTGAGTACGTATTGGTCCCGTGGGTATAAACCAACTGATCAATACATCTATTATGAGGTGACCATGAGGTGAAGCCTAATGGTTTGAAAACATTTAAAACTATTTGTCCATTTGTCTTTACTGCTGAATAGTGTGCAGAGTAAAAGTACTATTGAATCAAAGGTTTGTGTAAAAAAAAGTAGCATGTATTATTATATTCTATGTAATCTTTTTTTAGGGGGTGAAAGTAAAAGGAGGAAATTTGTAGTCAAGTATATACTAAATCCAAATCGGAACACGCAATCGAGTGATACGAAGTAAATTCATGTTTGACAGTTTACTCTGGATAGCGACTCTCATTTCTCTCTGGCTAATGTTTCATGGTAAGAATTTAAAAGTTATTTTTATTGTTTTTATTCACTGGAGTGTAGTGTGCATAACTTTTGTATTTGTAGAGAAAATTTGAACCTTACTTGAGCACAAGAAGAAGATTCGAATGTTATTCGTTATTCCACGGCTTGTAGCAGAATTGAATTTTTGCTACAAAATGCCACTGTATAAGTTGTAAACTGGAAGGACACTGAAACACACAGGATTGATTAGTTAGTCATGATTTTGTAGTTATCCCTCCAAACAGCTTGGTTGTTGCATGTGTAGATAAATTATAGCTTTAAACTATTATAAACAAGGATCAGGTCCCAAGAGAGACTATCTATTCTTCGGAACCAAACACTAACTTTATACTGTATTCGTTCTGTTCACTAATCCCCTGTAACTCTGTAATCTAATCCTTGTTGTTTAACTATATACTATCCTCTATATGGTAGACCTGTAGGCACTATATGTTTTAAAGTATCTCTTCTCTGTGTGTAGACAAACTATAAACGAATTTACATAAGCGATAGAGAGCTTTCGTTTACTAAAACTGTTGTTCACAGAGAGAGAGAGAGAGAGCTATTCCCCTACGAGAATTATAAGCTTATGTAAGAATACCTGAATTCTTTTTTGAGTCTTCTGTAGGACTTTATGCAGACCACAAGTTTAAAGGAGAGAGAGAGAGTGAGGAAAAGATACAGGGAGACAGAAGTCTTGTTGTTAGTTGTTGAGCGGCAATTCAAAATGGTCTCCAGTAAGTTTAGTCTTCTTCTTGTGGTCTTTGGTCTGATGTTAGTAGAGAAAAAAATCTCCCTTTTCAGTCGGCTGTGAGAGAGAGAGAGATGTGAAGGAAGACCGTGGTCTCCAAGGAACTTACGATTAGTAGAGACTTGGAGAGAGAAGCTGAGAGAATCGACGATAGATAGAAATGCTTTTTCTGTTTCCCCCAACTTGATATATTATGTTCTTGTTCCTTTTGGTATCCTTTCAAAGAGTCTTTAGCTTAACTTACAGCAGACTTCTTCATGAAGAGATTCTTGGGTTTTCCCAAGTGACGGCTGCTGATGGTGATTGCCGTTTCTTCCCTTCCTGTGCAGTGAGTAATGTACTTCTGACAGTGAGGGAGTATATCCATTGGAGTAGTAAAATCATGTATTATACATGCCTTTACTAAGGATGCAGTACCAGTGTACTAAGCTCTCTCTCTGAGCCAATCGTCAATATGGTGCTTTATTACTTTTCATATATGTATACAAACTCACTAATGGAACATGCACTTCATCATAAAAAGTGAACATGGAAAATTGACTATAAATCTATATAAGAATTGTTATGTATACAAATAACGTATGATTCACGTTTTCGATGTATGTACATATTTACATATATGCAGTAAAGGGGTAGTCCTGGCATTGGAATGACATTGTCAATATATAGTACATAAAGTATGTATGAAACTCATTGAGTGGAAATCAAGAGTCAAGTAGTTTTGTAATTTCAAGCGTTTATGCAATGTAATTTGTGATGTGGCAAGAAAATAGCCATTAAAATCCCAAGGCTTTAAATTTTTACTCTGACTAGTCATTATTCTATGTCAGGGTACCATGAAGGGATTACTATTACTATTAAGTGTACTTACAGATTTACTGTGTATCCCCTCCTGATGTAGTTCTGTATACAGACAGAGGTAATATGTCTTTTTCCGAGCTCTTTTATCAGAAGAATTTGTGTTCATATTAAAGTGCATACATTCAGACTTTGGCATTAGGCGCTGTAGTTATCTTATGTTGTAGTGTAGTCTCTGCGGTTAATGCATTTTCTTGTGTGTAAATTGCTCTATGTAATGGAGTCATAAGAACCAAGAAAGGGTTAGAACACTACTAATGATTTGATGTACTATTTGATAACGTTTGCACACAGATAAGCCATCTTAAGTAGATAGGTGGTCTGCTGTTGGTCTTGTAGTATAGTTGTAACTTAAAGCTAATGTATCTTTTATCTGCGCAGTATGATAAATGATTAATTGGGAGATTTCCATGTGTCAATTCAAGCGATTCTCTTTGTACCAATAGTTGTTAAGCAAGATTTTTTCTTACTTTTGTTTCTTGGGTTTGAATGATAATAAGACATGCATTGATCTCTTTTCTGTATTATATGTGTACATATTTTTGTACACAAAGTTGGGTAAACACATGGGTGAGGGAACTATGGGGAAGTTTCGTGTCACAAGCGGTTGGAAAAAGTAGATCACGCAAAGACACCTGATTAATAATAATTAAGTATGCCATAGTTAATTATTAAAGTATGTCTTGATTGCGTGGCTTAAATAGGTGGTTTCTAAAACAAATCAGGGGTTAAACCGAGTTCGAGCTTGCAAATTGAATTTTAGCACTGGAGATAATTGAGAATTTAAGTATGGGGGGATTTATTTACTATATATGGTGTCATTGCATGCTTGTATGTTGCATGTAAGCATCTACGAAGCAGATCGAGACTGACAGACTTTTTGGGTTCTCACTCAAACTAGATTTTTGTAGAAGTGGCAAGTACACGGTTTATAACAGTTCACGTCATGGTTTTCTGACATGGAAGGTGCGTAGAATAGATATTCAGTCTTTCGGTGTTGCATCCTTTTTAAAACCTCTGGTTCATGGTCATTGGACTTTAAACGACCTTCGTTCCTTCACCATACGTATCCGATGACTGCGTGTATACGATGCTTTTATTTTTACATTCAAAGACCAGAGAGGTCTTGGGAGTAGCTGATTTTAGAATATGTATCTCCTCAAAATGAATGTCAGAATCCTGTTGTATTAATACTAGTGATTTTGTTTACAGAAAAATGCATTGGCGAAGTGCATTTTTGATACTGCACATGATTGCTAAAACTAACATGGCCTTTGCATGTGAAGTGGTACTGCACGAGTTCGGCAATTCCGCTGGTTCTTCGATAAGATAGGATTTTTAGTTTTCAGGCCCCGACCAAGAACCTTTATTACGGTATGGTGTATGGTGCTGGCATGCAGACTCCACGGAACTGTTGATGACACAAATGTAACAGCTCACGCACTTGCCTTATGAAAGAATAAAAATGAGGTTGATGAGGTGTAAATTTGAGTGCATTGCTTTTGTTAACTTGAGTTTCCCCTGACATGGCATGGTAGTCTATATATTAGTATTGGTATATATTTTTTCGTATTACTGGGTCTTAAAAAATTCACTTTGCTCTCAAGACATATTTCCAGGTGGGGAAGGAGCCATAAAGTTGTTGCATTTTAAAAGATGTAACCTTTACATGCGAAGGTAAAATGGAAGGGAAGGAAAATATCAACGCGTGCTAAGTTGCGATTTGTGGTTTGTGCGAATCCGTTTTCTTGTTTACCGATAGCCCTCTTGTCAAACTCTCATGTTTAGTCAAATGCTTTTTGACTTATGATCATGCAAACGCAACAGTAAAGAAACGGTCGCTCATCATCATAAGGCTCTTTAAATCTACTCACACAGCTTGATGTTTTCATGAATCATGATCCATAAACGACTTAATTACCGCTGCCTTTTAGACAGTTTGTCGCCATAAGTCTAAAAGACCCTCTACCATTCGAAACATCTTACCTCATTTGGATTTCAACTTGTTAACAATTTGCAAACAAATAATATTTTTTTCCCTTTGTGTTCGCACTCACGTTCATACTTACCTTTTATATATGACTTTCTGGGTGAATTCTTTGAATTAGACAAATTACACCGTAGAAATAAATGTTATAACTGATGACTGGACGTAGACGTGGAATAATTACTGATCAATGGTCATAAAGTAATTTAATATTCAGTGGGAACAAATGAGGGAAATTTATTACGGACTAGTAGTGTGTATAATTACATGATACGCTAAATTTCCTTAAAGCCATTATAAATCCATTAAGATTCTTCTTTTACAAAGAGCTAGCCATTACCTGTACTCAGCATTTACGAACCTTATATACACGTGTACTTATGTAGCCTGTTTTTGTTTCTGTATTGTTGGATGTAATGGATAAATGTTATCCATGTATAATCTTGTGTGCATTTCAGATTTTAAAACTACTTGAAGGAAGATATTGGAGTGCTGAGAAGGAAGATGGCGGCTGCCGGTCAATTAGCCGATGACGACGCCGTCGCCACTGGTGAACCTTGAGACGATAAAATCACCCTCAGAGTAGGAGAAGCTTTTTATTCCCATTAGATTACATTGGGAGTTTATCACACATCCCTTATTATATTATTCCCATCATTTCTTCCTCCTCCTTCTCCTTCATTTTCTCCTTTTGTTTTTAACCACTTCACTGAGTGAGAGAATGTGAAACTTAGACTTACATGAAGGATAAATACGTGCGTTTCCATTGCTTTTTCCCTAAATACTAATCTATGATGAGTGTATACGATTATACGAAGTCAGGTATTCAACAATTTATGTTCGATGCGGTAGTTTAACATATTTCCATGATGCGATTGAAGCTATCCTTTGTTAAAGTTATACACACCACATGAGGAATGGCCCAGTACAAGAGAAGTTTCTAATTTTTTAGTATACAGATTGTGTGTGGAATATATTCATTATGTATTAATACTATCTCTGGAACTTAATATACAGTGGTCCTTACATAGTAATTGAGTGTATTTTGTGTATAAATAAGCTCTCTGTCCTTACGTAGGTTATACTAAATCTGAAGGGAACTTGAGGACGTATGTATAGGATATTTATATAGTAAAAAGTAGCGAGTGAGGAAGATCATACTTATATGTAATGAACATAATGTTATCAGGATGATTATTATAGGATGTCTTCGATCACTTTGTTCCCCCTTTTTTCTCCTCTCTTCTCTCGTACCTCTACAATTTGCATTATCTGATGAACAATTTATGATTGGGGTTGGTTGGCCGTAGAGAAGCCTGTATAAGCGGCCACGGAAAGTCTATCATCCTGTTCAAGTATTGTAGAAAATAAGTATCAACTTATAATATGTGTAGAGTATAGTTGAGCGGAATGAAGAAAAATAAGGTTTCCAAGTTGGTACATTATTATTAGAGAATAGTATGAGCTGTTGTATTCAGCAGGGTCTTTTTCTGTTGTACTCTCTCTCTTTACTTCAGTATCCTATGTTCAGTTATATGCGTTTTTAGGGAAGCGAGTTGTTGGTCTCATGGATCGACGCCGCCCCAAGTCATTTTCTATTGCCGCGCATGTAAACCCCCTATTTTCCCCCTAATCGGAGGAGAATGTTGGTCGTATCGAAAAGCACCAGCAAGAGTAGCAGCAGCAGCAAGCAAGCAAGTAAAGAGGAACTGAAATGCCATGTTTCTCGATGTATAGGATATGAAAATGCTTATAAAGTATATAGAGTTACTATAGTTTTTATAGTGAGGTTATACGGGAAAAAGGTTGGTGTTGGAGGAGTTGTTATTCGTATCAGAAGGAATAGCAAAATGTTCAGAGTACTTTTATAGTGACGAATGGGCTGCTGTTGAATTCTCTCCCTCCCTACATACATACATATATGTGTAGATATTGAGAAGAGTGTTGTTGTATGTCAAGTCTGAAAATTCTCTGGTGTTCCTCATTGTAAAGGAGACTTGTGTGTTGGAGTCGAAGAGTGTGTTGTAGATAGATTATACTTCGGGGGTACATTGCCATTGGAAAAATAGTAGGAAAAAGGATAATATTTTATCTGTACTTACAGCTCAGTCCCTGGCTGGTTGACTATACTATTGCTCTAGCGGTTGTTGGTGCTGCTGTTGTCGAAAACTGCACACCGTGAAAATGGCATCCTCATGAAGATACCTTTCAGCAGCGGTTTCACTTTTTGTCTCGAGACTACGATATCCCCCTTGAGGAAGTAGAAACAAATTTTTAAGTCATAAGGACTTTTCTCAGGATTACCGTCATCATCCTCGAGGAATAATTGTGCAGTGTGTATCACCCACTAAATCACCGTTGAACTTGCTAGTAGATTTGTATTTGGAATTCAAATTGGTGCCCTGGAAGAATCTGATTAAATAAAGACATTTTGATCTTGGATTAAGTGAACTCTGCTATTTTAATCAGTTGGATTTGTGACCAGTTGAAGACAGGCTTAGTAACAACGACATTATACGTACAAAATTCAACTGCCGCGAAAAAGTGAGCAACGATTTATTAAAGATGTTTTTGTTTTTGTGATTTTAAATAAATATTACGTGAAGAGATTTACTGAAGTAGATTATCAAGCATCAAGCCTAGGTATAAATCCAGAGAAGAATCTAATTTCAGAAGGAATACATAAGCTTAAGTGAAGTGATAACTTTAGAATTAAGGACGTAATTATTCACGAAATCTGTTTGTTATTACATCATTGAATTAATATTTAGCTATTGCAAGCCTATTCTCCAATATTTGAACCGTAGCTTGTTCCAAGTTAGCTCGAAAAACATTTTTGTTGGTGCAAATTTATATGCGAGCGAACAAACACAACTTATTAATATTCATGGACTTTTGCGATAGGGTTAAGTAGGTGACATGTGTAATATCTGATTATAAATAAATACAATGGTAATACGACGTGATACGGTATGTAGCACAGACACGAGGAGTTGAGGAGGATAAAAAAAAGTACAGAAACAACAACGTCAAAACCAAACTGGCTTGATACATAATAAATGTAGGACTAAAAAACTTTTCTATACAAAATCCCAAAAAGAAATCATCCTTCAACTACAACATCTTTCGAGCAACTCCCATACAGAGTGGAAATCAAGCCCTGACTTTTACATATACAGCAATTTCTGACGTGCATATACCTATATAATTTATATATTGTGTATTCACATCTAAAGAGTTGGCAAAAGAAGTCTTGTAGTCATTATTTGGAACTTTCATCGACATATAGCGTGCTACCGATAACCATTTTTATCTTCCTTGGATGATAAAAAGCCATTTAATTGGTGAACTTACATATTTTTAATATATCTGGAATCTGGAACTATTCACGTACTCCAGTTTGAGTGATTATATTCAGCGTCAATAGTTTGTTCGAGTATTATACAGCACACTCATACTTTTTCCCTCTACATAGTACAATCAATCTTAAGACTTTCTATCGTGTGAACAGATTTGTTTGATTGAATCCTCGTTTAAAATCATCTGCTTTTCAATGTTTTCTCCTGTGCTTCGTTTACCCTGATGGCTGCTGCGGCTGCTCATAGTATTTCAGGTGAGTTCGCACCTTAAATAAACTTAAATTTGTAAATGAACATCATGATTTTTTTCTTAATTTTAAATTGTAATCGCTGTGAACTATACATGTAATTACATGTACACTTATACTTCAAAGACAATTTTTTTCTGGCTGTAACAATAAAATTATTATTTACCTAGAATAGAAAGAAAGTAAAAATTGCATCGTATATATTATAGATACTTAGTGTATGACAAAATGACTTTAGAATTTCTCATCGTGGGAAGTGAGTTTCAAAACTTATACTATACAAAAGAGCGTATAATTGGATCCTTTGGGGTCTGAAGGTCAAAACATCTGAAGTTTGTGAAAATCCCGCATATTGTTAGGGATACTTTCCTTTTACACAATAGACAGTATGTAGCTGTACCACATAATAATATATACCCATGGTTCATAGCTTTTATGAATTTCCTTTGACAAAGTATACTCATAACATGTAGATATATTTCATTATACCTATTTTGCAACTAGTAGTCGTAACTTCCAGGTAGGAATCTGTATACACCTGAGCTCTTTTTAGCTATACCAACAACAATATATGCATACAAAGTTTGTAATTCAAATGAGTACCTGGATATATTTTAGTGTTTTTATCTATAGGAACACAACATATATATAAGAAGGGTACTCATCTATGGTTCACATAATATAATTACAAAAGCGACTTCTCTAACTAAACCCATTGTGATTATAAATCTTGTCTGACTGACTGAAGCCATTGAAAAATTAACTGTTAAGTTTAATGTAAGACAGTAATAGTTTATGGGATGTGTAAGATGCATACTAAAATAATATTAATGAAAAACTTATTTCAGGTTTTCAAGTTAACAAGTCATTGTGCAAGAGGACGAGAAGTTTTGCGTAAGTTTTGCTTTAATATACACTTCATAGATAGACTCATTGTATCTTCTCTCATTTGTATTCCCGAGCAATATTTCCAAGAGTTTTAGAAAAAAGAGAAAAAAAGGTAAATTTGTTTTTTATATCTCGGAGACAGGTTTTAAGAGTTACGAGGTGCTCAGTTGACTTCTATATGGTCCTTATGCAGTCACTTGGAAAATTGTTCCGCATTGTAATATTTTATTTTTCATATCTTACCTTCCTCACTGAATGCTAGTCAGATGCCTTTTTATCTGTATGTATGAGAGCAAGTGTGATCTGTGATCAGAAGGATCTTTACAACTGATTTTTTTTTCATGTCAATGTCCCATCCCATATTGTGGAATTACCGTATATCCGGGATCAATGGGGACATCTTTGCTTGTTTATAGTTTACGATGGTATATTAACTGAGTAAAAATACCAGTTCCAAAAGCTTTATGGCATGTACTGTTTTTAGAAGTGCAGGTGGCTACTTAAGCTTGGATATTTTTTTCAAAGCTGTTGAGGTCGGATGGAAGTTAACACGTGATTTATAATGTCTGCCGTAATTTCGTATTTATTTGACTAAAATTACTTGCTCATTATGCTAATGTTTTTTTTAAATCGGAGTAATTGGTTAGATAATCATTAGGTTTTTTCCTTAATCACCTTATTAGTTAGGATCAGCTCTGTTTTTGAACTTTAGTCCATTACCTGTGAAAAATAGGGGAGATGAACTGCTTAGTGGCAGGAAGGATCGATTTGAGTTTAGAGCTGTATACGTAATTATGGAGGGAATTACTGTTGATGCAATGAGTTAATTAGGAGATAAAACTTGAGAGATAATAGTTCGCGTATGATCTGGTATTACAGAGCGGATGAAGAAGAGATTAATTCGAAATACCCAAGAATGGATGACGAAAATATTCAAGATAAGGAGCGGTTCGCGAGGTAAGATGAAATGCGAGGAGATATTAAATAATATTTTGTGGTAACTGGATTTGGCGATGGTGTTTTGTCGAGACGTTTTTACTTCCTCATGCAGGGAGAACCATTGCGAAATTGAAAGGCGCCGGAGAAATAAGATGACCGCCTACATCACCGAACTGTCGGACATGGTCCCAACATGCAGTGCCCTAGCGAGGAAACCCGACAAATTAACAATTCTTCGGATGGCTGTTGCTCATATGAAAGCACTGCGTGGTAATTTCGTCGAGTTTCATAACCTTTTAAAAAATGTTAAATAAATAATGCATACATAAATTACATTAACTTTTAATGTAGTTGGGTTTATGGCTCTTGATTGCATGCTATTTAAATTGAATTGACTCGTTCTGATAACGCTATTATAAAAAATTACAAGTACTATACAACAAAGCTGATAATTTATTCAATTTACTTATTCTGCTGCTTGTTATTCTTTAAGTTAAATACTATTGAAAACTGGTGGTCGCCTCCATTCCTCATTTATTTAGTTCATATAGACTTTGGCTATAAGACTTGCTTATTGGTTTTTTTCCTCGGAAAAATTGGTCATGAATTATTAATCATGACTAAATATTTATGCTGAATCCAGTCTTTATTTTTTTGAGCAGTGGTAGTGATTTCCCCCTTACTTTATAGTGTCTCTCTAAATATCTTACTTGCAAACAATTTTTGCTTCCATTGCAGTGTTGAGCATGGAATTTTATTATTAGCTAAGAATATTATTGTATAGTAGCTACCTTTTGTAAATATACTTTTGGCCTCACAAAAAAATCTAAACTAATCTTATTACCAGTTATCATAATTTTCGCTATGTTATAACTGTGTTGCAGATCAGGATGAGAAAGGCATTCACAGATCAAATGATCCTAATTACGCGAGACTAGGTATGTGTTCCCTATATCCATCCAACAGGATTTTTTGTCTCTCGTGGCTGAGGAAAAAATATAACTATATCACACTTGAATTTTTAAAGAAAAATTTAACTGACCTCTTTTTTATGTTACTTATCGAGTTTAGTAATTATTGGAGGATTAAAAACTTTGTTCCTACTTGTAAGTTCGAACAAAAGTTCCGTTGTTTGACTCTCACGTTTTGTTCCTCTCTCTCTCTCTCTATCACATACTTTGAGTTCCAAGCAGCAGTTTTAACGAAAACCTTTCGTATCAGTTGTTATATATATAATTCCTATTACTTGGGAGCAAAAGAGTCATTTAGATATTCTGAAACCGTAATAATTAGTATTAGTGGTACAATCAAAAAGGATTGGTTAATTTTGTGAATATTTTTGCTGTAGGCACAGGAAACACTAGCGCTGATGGAACGTACAAACCTTCATTCCTGACGGATCAAGAATTAAAGCATTTGATCCTGGAAGCGGCTGATGGATTTCTCTTTGTAGTTGCGTGTGACTCGGGCCGCATAATTTATTCTTCCGATTCGGTTACCCCTGTTTTAAGTCAAGCACAAAGTGATTGGTTTGGCTCCTGTATATATGATCACTTGCATCCTGACGATGTAGAAAAAGTAAGAGAACAATTGTCTACGCAAGAACCACAAAATACTGGGAGAATACTAGATCTGAAGACAGGCACGGTTAAGAAGGAAGGCCATCAATGTAAGTATTAAGCCTGAAAAATTCTTTGCTAGATACAATAATTTATTACTATTATTTTTGTGAAAAGAAATTACCTATGCCGGATATAATATGGGTTTTTTATTACTTCAAAGACCCAGTGTATGTAGAAGTAGAGAAAGAAAGGGGAACATCTCTAACAGTAAATTGAAATTTATCGATCTGCTTGCAGCTTCGATGCGACTCTGCATGGGCTCACGTCGGGGCTTCATCTGTCGAATGAAAGTGGGCAACGTACATCATGAATCGATGAATTCGGGACATTTAAATCGACTTCGCCAAAGGAATACATTAGGACCCACCCGGGACGGGTTAAACTACGCCGTGGTTCATTGCACCGGCTACATAAAAAATTGGCCACCGAACCAAGTCCCAATGGATCGGGGAGATGATTCCGAAGCCCATTCTTCATCACATTGCTGTCTAGTTGCCATTGGAAGACTTCAAGTCACTTCTGCACCAAATACATCCGACATGTCCTCATCCCAAAATAATGCTGAATTTATATCCCGACATGCTGTAGATGGCAAATTTACTTTTGTTGACCAGAGAGTTTTGCACATTTTGGGCTACACGCCACAAGAGCTCCTTGGGAAATGTTGCTTTGACTTCTTCCATCCCGAAGATCAAACTCATATGAAGGAGAGCTTTGAACAAGGTCAGTCTCTCTGAAAATAAGTGCAGAGTAATTATTATAAATAAAGAGCATATTTTTTTTTCTTGCCGTATACTGTTGCTCCATACTGACACGCTTGCTGATTAGATTAATCCTTGAGCGGCTAGCTTTTCTACGTGTGCACTTTATTGTCCTCGAGTGTATTTATTTTAGGGAAATTGTTTTTATCAGCATAGCCCTTACATTTGTGCAAGAGTTTGTTCATACCTTCGTGAGCATGACAGTTTTATTTACTAATAGTCAAATCTTGTAATCTTCTGTTAAGCGTTCTCTCAGTGGAAAAATTACGTGTGAGTCAGAATCAGGAAGCGGGAGAACACAGAAAAATAGCTATTATTGTATTAGCTCTCCCATATAGTCAGGCTCCCTTTTTAGGCCTACACTCTCTACTACCACTACTGCTAACTCGTATAACTATAAACTACACACCATCTTAAAAAAATAGGGAAAATAATATAACCGATTGAATTAAATGACTGCTCTCCCGCGTTCCTCTGTTTGTTTACTATTTACTTATGTATGAGGTATGAAGGGATTGCATGTCACTTTAGTTGTGTCTGATACGACTCAACATGCCATAACAACTGTACTAATGCCCAGCCGGGTCGGAATCATGTATAACGTATATTTATACGTGTGTTCATAGGCTCAGTGTTTCTGTTGGTGTCCGAAAAGCTTTTTTTACTCACTTGTACTTTTGTATGCCGTGGAGCAGTGAACACGTTTGTAATATAGCGGAAAATCGGGCACATTTTTCTATCACATCGCGTGATTACCTGGCCCTTCTTAACAAAACGAGAGTCATACCACTGACTGAGCAGGCATAAGTGAGAGACTTATTCGGAGAAATCAGCTCTCTTGCTCTTTAAGTTTATGCCCAGATTCGAAAATTCGCCGTTATCAGAACGAATTTTGGATATAAGAAGACGGATTGTGGCCGCTACACGCTGCACCCGTTTCCTTTCAACTCCAAATGGGTCCTTCTGTATCTAATCTAGACTTCCTGAAGGTTGACAGAAAATTCTATGGAACCCATGCCCAGACCCGTTATTTGGGAAATCCGTAATATTAAAATCGCATCAATCAACAAACCCTTGGGAGAACTACTTGTAATGAGCAAATAGAATTCTTTTAATTGGCTCCCAAAGCCACTCCTACTATTCTAGAACTAGAATTTACTTTATTATCATCTCAATCCTTATTCCTTCATAAATAATAACCTCCTTGTGTTCAAGCTATTATGAAAAACTTTACCATTTGTTATTATCGGGTAAAAGCATTATTTCAATGACTACCAATTTAGTTAGCTATATTGTGTTGAGGCTAAAAAAATTGTCTATATCCTTTTCTTGGTTTTAAGTTGTCAGGAATTGTTCGGTAGCTTTTCTCACTACGTTTTCTCATAACAGACCTAGTCCTAATCCCATTTATTCAGTTTATTGCGCTCTATGCGAACGTGTCTATATATTTAATTTAGCATGTATGTATATCCTCTTTCGAATGACACTGCTAAAGTATGTTTACTTCCACGGGACTTATGCTAACAATCTTTTGTACCGTGTAATGTAGTGGGGAGTAGTAATTTTTAGGATTGTATATTGTATTTTGGATTGGGAAACTTTCTAATAAAAACGTGGATGAGTGTCCAGGGAGAAGACAACTACAAAGAGTCGTTTCATATGGGCAATTTGTTGCAACCTTGGAAAGTTCCAATTCAATTACATATAATAATAACTAAATGTGTGTGTAGGTACATGCATAGCCCTAAGTAATTCTCCCATGTGCTATTGTCGGGGAAAAATAATTGGATCCAATTATTAACTAACAATGTAATCTGCCCCTGTGTGTGTGAGCCTTTCATTATATTACACTCCCAACAATGATAATAATGGCATGAATGAAGCTAAAGCTCCTGGCCTGACTTTTCCTGATCGTTTCCTACAGAATTTTTTTGTGCTACAATATTTATTTGCTACAATACAAAATTTGAATATTACATTTCAATATTTTTTATTCCTGAATTTAGCTGTAAAGTTACTGCGTGAATTTTTATATGGTGCTGATTATTATGAAACTCTACCTTTTTGAAGGCATTGCATGTATACTGTATTATGTTGATTTGTTATTATGGAGCAATGGAAATACTTCAGGAGTAATTGTGTACCTATATTTGTTGATGTATATTAAAATATGAAATGGGAACAAATGTAGGATTAAGTTCTATTTGTCGTGAACTGTTTCTCTGAGTGTTTGCGTGAGTGACTTAAGTTCATTTCTCTTGGTGTTTGGTTATGATTGTAGTGCTGAAGTTGAAAGGGCAGGTGATGTCGGTAATGTATCGTTGTCGAGCAAAAAATCGAGAGTGGGTTTGGTTACGAACATCCGCTTTCGCCTTCCTCAATCCATACACGGACGACGTTGAGTACATCGTCTGCACGAATACATCTGCCAAGTAAGTTTTGAATGTATGCTTCATGTCCCCATGTATATATTTTTACTTACAAGAATTCAAAAGAAGAGACACTATAGTATAGTTGATTGGTTATATTTACTATAAAAGTTAATGGTGAACCTATATTCTATTAAAAAATTGAAATGAGCAGCATTATCTTTATGTATATATTATAATTATAGCCTTAATTAAGTGTCCGATAGCACTTTAGCAACAATTGAAACTTCAACGTAACTGGTTCTCCCCCAACTGTAATGATTTTTATCATATTATCTTGAACACATAAATATTGCCTTCACGTCACCCTTAATTCGTTCTGAATATTCAGTTTATTAAAACAACTTGTTTTGAGATGCTCCTTTGAGCATAGCTACTTGAACAGCTTGTTTTCCTTTATAAACTTTAAATACATAGTTATTTACAATTCTAATGAGAATTCCATTTTATAATCTTGTTTGTTTTAAATGCTGTTGATTGCCGGGAGTTACACTAAAGGGGAAAATGTATGTATTTAATAAACATAACTTATGTACATAACTCGACTTAAGTACATAGGTACTTACTAGTTTCGAACTTCTACGAATTCATGCGTTTAAAAGTTGGGAAAAAGTCAACCGTTTGCGGAGTTTCATCCAACTGTAAAATACTACGTGTTCTCTAATAAATTACAGGTTTCGCATACACATGTTTAGTTTGTAAAAGTTGTGTAGTAGTCTCCTGTCTGTTCCAATACAGTGCCATGTAACAATAGTGACTGCTGCAGTTAAGTGTAACTTAACAGATAAATTTATGGTGTATTTCCTCTGTCAATTTCAGAGCCCTACAACATTCTCACGATGCGACGGGGACAGGAGAAAATAACAATCCAGTGGATCATGCCTCAGTAGCTCAGACTTTCGGAGCTCAACCGGGACTGGACTATTCGATGCAACGATCCCCCCGTGATGCCCTTTACTCTTCTCACATGGTCTCTTCCCATATTCAAAGTATGAGTCAAGATGAATATTGTAATTATCGTAATTATAAAATTTGATGCTGTGGAGTAATTCCGTCAATACTTGTTGGTGTTGGGGGAACATAAAAAGAGTAACCTTTTTTGAATTTTTATGGAAAGTTTTTAGTCTAACCCTTCCACAAGGCTGGGTTTGCCTGGCGTGCTCGTAATTATATATTATTGTACTATTGTATGTATGTAGTCGAACCTCTAGTGGTAGCACTACACTTATGGGGCTAAATCCTTTGGGATAGGCAATGCATGCTTCGTATAGTTAATGTGCCTTCAGTCTTTTTTAAGGTAGTAATCAAAGAGTATTAGTTTGAGAAAATTCGACTTCTCTTTCTTCTCAATAAAGCTTTTTTTAAATCTGTAAGCCAGAGGGTGACATTTATGAGAGGATTTACCGACTGTTTTATTGGAATTTATCTATCTGTGAGCTATTCCTTTTAAAGTTTTTTCGAATGTTTCCTTTATTTTTGCATAATGTGCTTGCAGGCACAAGGGTAATTATTTGGGCTGGATCCAAGTTAATTCGCCTACACATTATAATTAAGGTCTACGTTAAATTAGGAGTTAGAGGATTTAATAGTATGTTTAGTAGCATTTTTATAGTAACATGGTGCAGGTAACTGGGCATGAAAACAATTTAACTTTACTTTATGTCAAATAAATTGGTAGTTCTTCTTCGATAAAAGTAAAGCTGTAGGATAAGGATAAGCTTGAAACTCAATACGATGCCCTGAGCGAAAGAAAGTGGAAAGTAATTTTTCAAGTACGTGTTTGTCGTTTCGTAGCTTTTGTGTCAACAAACGAAGCTATTAATAAGATCTGTCGTTGGGCATAGTTTTTTGTTAGGGTTGTTGAAGAAGGTTTGAAGTTGAGCTTCACGTGAGATCTTTGATCTTTTGACGTGTTGAGTAGAGTTTTAGAGGAAATTTGTGATGTAATTTTTTGTGTACGAATTTTTTTAGGTACCCGGACTGGAAGTGCAAGCAGTTATAGCAATTATGAGGGACAGAGTAGCTCACCTATCAGCTACAGCTCACCAGCACAGCCAGCATCGAACGCCACAGTTTCCACAGAGTCACCTGGTAGCGTCTTGAATAGGATCACAAAAGCGAATACAAGTCCCACGCCGGGACAAGTCGCTTGGAGTCAAACTTCTCAGCATTTAAGACAAGTGAGTGTAGTACGAAATTAATAGGGTGTTATTAAATTCAAGGGTTTTATCACGCGTAATGAGCTAACTAGAATCAAGGATAATGATGATCCTATATTTTTAAAGAGGATAGGTATCTTATGTATGACTTGTATTAAATATACATGTAATAATGGGAATGCTGGTTGGAAACCTCATGTTTTCAACTCAAGACAGGTCCGTTGTATTGTTAAGTTATTAGAGGTGAGTGAGTGAATGAATAAGTAGTATATGCAATAAAAAATTGTTGGATAAATACCAAGTTGAAATGGCTCCAAGGTTTATAACAACTTTTGAACATTTACTCTCTCTCTCTCTCTTTCTCTTGTATTTACTCATTCGAGTTTATAGTCTGGGTGTAGATGGATGGATAATAGTATAGGTGAGATCTGAAGGAACAAAGAGATACGAGTGAATCTTTGATGGTGTCAAAATTCCCCTACGGCAGATTTGACAATGGAACTACAGCAGAAAGAATATATGGAATGTGAAGCCTTTGTAACTGACGTGTTATATATGTATACGTAGGAAAAGGTGTAGACATATTAGAGTAGACAGATTGTTTCAGGATTATCATTCAGATAAGAATGATGAAGATGAGTGCAGGAGGTTATTTTTTAATGTATGATGATCACATGAGTAATGTTGTGTCGTTTTGTTTTTTTCTCCTTTCGTTTTCTTGCTGGAATCAGTCGGGATCTGAAGGCTACCAGCAGTACAATCAAATGAGTCCCTCGAGGTCACCCAGTGGTCCAACTTATACGCAATTGAGTGGAGGTTCATCTAGGGCCTCCAGTGGCGTTAGTTCATCAGCACAAGGCAATTCCTATCACCCCCCAGCTGCTGCCCCAGGTCTACTATTTTAAGTTTTTGTAATATCAAAACCGTAGTATTTTAACTAAATTTTGAAACAAGTAACAATTAGTTTGTTTCATCAGGATTATCAATGTTAGGCTCGTTAAAGATCGAGAATTTCACATTCCCCAAAAGTTTCCATAACTTAGTAAATATCTTGGGGTACTGATTTTAGTATCCGCCCACGTTCGTGCAAGAAGGATCATAGATCACACAAAATAATGAGCAAAGGAGTAACCGCACGGTAGTACATATGAATATTTGCTTGTTAAACATTGCTGTTTCATGTTCATTGGCTTGTCACGACATGGGAATATGATGGTCATTATGATTGATGACAAGAGCAGATACATCATTTTAAAAATATTTTAGAATATGTTTAACAAAACAAATAAAAGTGTGGTCTTCGATTCAGTAATTTGGAGGAGAACAGCTAGAATTGCAAATTAATTTCTAGATATTAAGAGAATTTATAATTTGGACTATTGGTGGACTTTCAGGAATGTGGCAATGGCAGAACCCTGGCACGGGTCCTGATGGCGTAAGTCAAGGGACTGCTCCAAATCCGGCAGCTACAACCACCGTCGGTCCGACGGGCCATCCTCAAGGCACTGGAGAACTACAAGATATGCTCCAAATGCTTGATCATCATTCTAGCACTGCACCTTTTGAAGATTTAACTATGTTTAATACTAACTTTGAGTGATGTGACAGGTTATAGAGATTAGTTGTGTATTTTGGTACGATTGTTTTGTTTTGTTTTCAAAAGTGTTGTGAATTTGTTTATTTAGATGGTGACTGTTTTATTTGTATGGTTTTTTGAACAACCTAATTATTACTGTGTAAAGTTGTAATTAAGTAGAACTTTTGTACGTTTTTGACTAGTGCATAAACAGCACTGTGTATGTAGTTCTGTTTCTACAAAGCTGCATACATCTTTTTGTAAGAAGGTGTCGTTTTTCTTATTTTAAATCCCCTAATTTAAATCATCGATCTGAGTCGTAAAATGGAGATGAGCATCCGTACTACATGGATTCTCACCATCCACCAGATAACAATATCTATAAATAATACACATTTTTCATATCATGATGGGTGAATTTATGCGTCATGAAATCTAAGCCCATCTGTTTTGGTTCTAGATTTATCGCTTAACATTTTTGCAATCCTCAATATATTACAATCCATTGACTCACTGTCGATCGCAGTTTTATTATGAAAGATAAAATTCTTTGAAGATTTTTGAACCGAATCATTTGACAGCACTAGGTATTTACTGTGTAATACACCAAGTAGGCATCAAAAATATAAGTTGACAATTGTTCATACAAACCAAGTCGTTGCTAAAGTCAGCTTACTCTTCTCCAGCATTTACACTTTTACCATTTGATAGAAAATGTGAAATATTTTAAACATTATGAGATTCCAAAAAACAAATCAAAAGCTTACTTACTGTTACTCTACCGTCAACAACAGCGAACATGCAGTAGGTAGTTACTTTAAAATGTCTGGAGATGTGTATCCGTTCTACTAAATAGTCGGTGAAGTGAGCACATAACACCTGAAACAAAAATAACCATAGCAGATTGCTACGAACTCGTTACTAAACATTAATTAAGTATTCTGGAAAATCATGTAAATCCTGATTAAAAAATGATTATTTAATTTTACCGAATCCCTTTGACACTTACTCATGAGATAGATAAAACCGGTGCAGTTATGGAGGCTCACCAAGCTATAAAATTTCTTCGGGATTTTGGCAACTGTTGTAACTTTTAAGTAAAGTAAAAAAATAAAAAATAAAAATACATCCTCCGAAACATTCGAAAGTGTGCCGTAGATTGAGATTGTGAATGTACCGTGAGTCTTTATAAAAATGTAAAATAAACTGGAGCCGATGCAAAATTCTGCCATAGGACTTTAAACATGAGATTAAAAATTATACCTATATACACATACCTCCTCGCAATTACTACATATGTATGATTCCAAAAAGATGAATTATGGGAATGGCTATATGAGTGCAGGCTAATACTAACAAAAATAATAAATTCAACTATAGTGGTTTGTATAAAAGAACTTTTTTTCTACGGTGTTATTACTCGTTCCAATGCTTTGCGCTCGTCTCATAACAATTGTTGTAATTATGATAGGTAGCTATTCTTAGGTAGGCGAAGTAGTTAGGTTAATGGTCTTAGAATTATTATATACGTAATTATTAAGGTGTTGATGATTTTTCAAAAAATAATGTATGAAGGTAAAGACAAGATCTAGACTTTTTTGGGAGAAGGTACACCAAAAAAAAGATTGCTCTACGTTAATTACTATGATTTAGCATTAATGTAAACCAGTTTGTACACACATTTTTTATTAGAATTACAATGCTGTACTTATAATAATATACTAAGGAAAAAAACCAGAAATTGTACTTATACCTTTCCAATAGAATGTACGTAGTAGTTGTAAGTACAGCATAAAATGTACATATATTCATGCATACACCCGTGTCGAAGGCGTGAAATGTTGGCAGCGAAGTTCAACGTGTAATAATATTGTTATGATTTTTAGTAAATGAGCCTCTCTGTCTCTACATACTTCTGTGTAAGTTAAGGAAAAAATGTACATAAGTAATACTTATGACGTATTAGCTTATAAAGAAGCTTTTTGCGTTTTTCTACCCAAAGGAACTTTTTGCTGCTGGGAATCAAGTGGTAGCTTTCAATTATATCTTTATACTCCGGTTTACTTTTACAAAAGATTATAGTAAAATAATTGGCAAGGTGCAACCTTACATATGCTTTTTAGCAATCCTCAACCGAACCACCTCAACCGCTGTACCATACTGTATATGTAGGAGGAATACATATTTAGATCATGTTGGTAAAACATAGTGTAAACAAGGAAGAGTAAAATTTTTCTTATCGCTTGACTTATCAGCTAATAATGTAATTGACTATTTACCATTATAGTCTCGGATGCCTATATGTGTACAGCATTAGTGATTATATACCGATGTTTATGTCAGAACTATCGAAGTAGAAAATTAACAACTCCTCTGTTTGTTATTCCGCTTTTTGTTTTTCCTCCCTGCGTTTATTGCCACTTCGTATGTAGAAAAAATTTATTCATCAAATGGATTTT
This sequence comes from Spatulosminthurus flaviceps, assembly GCA_034693705.1. NCBI lineage: Eukaryota > Metazoa > Arthropoda > Collembola > Symphypleona > Sminthuridae > Spatulosminthurus > Spatulosminthurus flaviceps. The sequence goes on along the minus strand of JAQFXU010000090.1, from coordinate 61,462 downwards.
TCGAACCTCGATGGAATATTATGACAAAACTCTTTATTTCACGTCCCCGTACACACACAAAGTCCTACGCCTTTTAATCTACACGTTTATATAGACATTCGCCCTCACATAAACTTCGTAAATGTTCGCCTAATTGACTTAATGTATTTTTAGCTGTCTGGAAAAATCTCAACATACAAAATTTAACTTAGAGTTTTTAAAATACATATCAATCAGTATTTTCTTTATTCAATCGATATATTTAGTACCACTGGTTATAAGGTAATTTAATTTTTTATTGCCAATGTTTTAATGCAATTCTTTTGATTCATCCGATATATCATATCATATGCATTGTTATAGCCGATGTATTTTGATTTAAAAAATGAATCTACATCACCTCCATACTAAAATTTGAAATTAAAAATTGAAATTTTATCTTAAAAATTAAGAATATCTACAATCGCTAATGTATATGTAAACCTTGCTATGTATTTGAGAATACTATTGTTGTTTAATGCGGCCAGCTTTTTGAAATGCCAATATTATAACGAAACTATAAGTAATTAATGGGAAAGCTATATATGTGTGTGTACATATACCTACGTGGACGTACAATTTCTACATAAAGCAACAAGAGCAAATTATAATGTAATGATACTATAATATGTAATTAGCTGCTTGCGGACATTTTCATATCAACTGTACTACGACAACCAATTTAGTACTAAATTACAGTTAGTAACAGTGTAAAAGTATTGACTCAGTTCACATATCTAAAGGATTCTTGAAAATAAACATATTAGAATATTTGTCTTATACCTACATGATAGTTAATTGCTTCCATGCAATTTGCTACACACAAGATACATATTTGTCAAAGAACTTATACAAGTACGTGCTGATAATGGATTATACTATATAGAATTATTATGTAATAATTGTACGTACAAATTATCATTAAAAATCCTACTGGTAATTCCTACTGACATAAACTTCTTCAATTAATTTCTTCCCATACGTTATACATACGAATGAATTTGTATGCATCTTACAGTATATTGCTCAGTCAACGAGTTTTAATTTTCAAGTATACATTCACACATTCATGCTAATTCATAAACCTGTCATATTGCATTTATCCTCAAGTGCCTCCTTTACAACTTAATAAACTACCAGAGCCTATACTTAATAATAACTATTAGACCTCATAAAGTTCACCTAACTTTTAACCGTATACAAATTGTATAGTTTTACGTAGCCTATAGGTGAGTATCTCAAAGGTTGTGCCTTTTATTCAAATAATCCTCACATCTTCATCATTTAAATATTTACTATTGATTTTATGGAAACTGTCACCAGCTTTGATGGGGTGGACATGAAGTTTATTAAAAAAATCCCATTATCATTACTTCAAAGCATATTTACCCTCCTTAGCCTTCTTTTATTATAAAGTACAGTACAGTTAAATAGCAAAAAAAAAATTGCAGCCTCATAAGTTACAGGAAATCGTGAATAGTCACTTATGAGCAGCTTTTACTGCCACCAGTTCTTGTTTATTAGGGAGAAGTTTTTCTCCCTTGATTGATATTTTTGATTGGATCTTATCCCACACCTGTAATTACATTCGAGCTTTTCCATTAAATTCTCAAGAGCTTCTTGTTAAACTTCCAGTCAAGTTTAACAAATAACTTTACGTTGATTTCCACTCACTCACTCACTCATTCAACTCACTCACTCAGTTGGAATCAAAAGGACGCTACTATACAATAGCTATAATTTACAACCATGGATTTTGATCATGAGAAGAGAGAGAGAGGAAAAAAATCATCAAGTGCGTTCGTTTCTCATTAACTTTATCTTTTCCTTCTATTGCAATTGCACGGCTCCAATAGAGTCGTGCCCTGTCTAAAACATGTACTTTTACATATGTAGATTAGGAACATACACACACGTACATATACGTATATGTGCATAATAACATTTTTTATATTTTTTCATGCACGCTAATAACGTATTTATATAAGTATATTATAAAGTGTGTATGTAGCAAAAATGTTCGTCATATAATATCATTAGAAGGTAAGATTTTTCCAAGGGGATTGCAATAACATCGGCTTTAGTATTGGTTTTAGTAGTTAAATTTGCAATGGTAAGCTTGCATATATTTAAAGTGTTAATTTTCTATTCATCCATTTCTGACAGTCCTTTCAATTTAGTTGAGCTGTCTCTCCTTTATTCATATGTTTCCATAAAAAAATCTTAAATAATTAATGAGTGAGTGAGGTAATAAAATATCACTAAATAGGCTACAAGACACTGATGACAATTTACAGATTGATTTAGAAATAAAATATTTGTAGGTATATATGGACAAAGCTATGGTAACAGGTAGGATGTACATCATTGAAAGAACAAGTTGTATGACAAGTTGAACATGAGTCGATTACATGGTGATGGAAGGGAAAAAGAAATGATGTGATTGTGGTGATGCCTAGGCTTATTATTAAAGAACAACGCAACGGTATTTCATGCTCATACACATAACACAACATTCAATGGACAAAACGATGAAATTTTAATGAGCAATCATTAGAGTGTACACACACACAACTTTCTCATATGATTTGTATACATATACATACACACGAGATGGATTTTGATGCCCCTGAGTATTCCCGTGAGTTTAGTACATGTGACAAAACCTTGCCAGGTCCCAGGATTCCCATGTATTTAAATACAAGGGTTTATATCAATACTAGAATAAGGAGTAATGGAATATTAAATGTATTTGCGAGGGAATAATAGTACTTTATATACAAAAGCCGGACCATACACATTTTATTACTATTCCCAACAACGTCCTATGCTATACAATACATTGTATTTATCGCTTTTCCAAGGATATGATAAAATTATATACATGCACAATATCTGCGTGCACACCATTATTTACATGTATATCTACATACATATGTCTAATGTACTGGCTTATAATGTACATTATATGTTATTTGGAGAGTAAAACAAGCGGCTCGAACTGCCTTTATTACTGCTAAAACCCAGCTGCCCATTAACTGTACATTACAAAATTAAGTATGTATTGAAATAGATAGGAATGAAAATTCACTAACTCCAAGCCCATGCCTATTAATAATACATCCAATACTCGTAAAGGCTCTGCACTTGTGTGGTAAAGTCGTGTCTCTACAATATATTCTTCAGGCAAAAAGTAAATGTAAAACTGACTCTCCTCACCATACACACATTGATTCATTTGTCTTGCATGATGAAATGGGACCACACAAATACATACACACCCGTCAACTCTCAAATAAAACGTAGCCCTTTTATAGTGTATCCATTTGTTGGAACCATAAAAATATCGGTTATTTATATATATATTTGTTGTTGTATAGTGTAGACTTCAAATATAGCCTTGTCAGTATACACACGTTTCGATACTAAAACAAAATTCAGCTTTAAATTTAACAAGGAATTTCATATGGACAAATGAAAGGCAATTTCCATAAGTTTTTCTATTGACTATAAAATGGAAAGAGTGCCAACAGGGAGCAATTTACAATCAAATGGAGGAAACACTATTTATTGTCACATATCAAATGAGTGCAAATATGCGTGACGTGTAGGACAACATTTTTCCTCAATTTATTTTTTATTTCAAAAAATACATTGGAGATGATTTGAAATAGATGTGAAAGTAATCTTTTTACTACATATTTTTTTCATATTTTAAAGACCTATATGATAAATTGTAGGGAAATAAAGTTCCAATGCCAAAAGTGCTATTATCTTGATTCACCGTATATATATACATACATGGCAGGAATTTTTTCCCCTCAGCCAAACACATAATGACTATTGTTATTAGCTCATATTCACAAGTATCTATTCACACATGCCATGGCTCATTATGACCATTGCTACTACTCCATAATAATAATGTCTAGTTACTCCTTTAAGGCTAAGTTGAATTTTTTAAATACATTTTTCGTAAAACTGAAACCCCTTAAAAAGCGTAAAATCCTACACACATATACTTTAAAAATTCTTATCCTTTCAACTTTGTAATTATTTTATATTGAAATTATTCAGTGGATTCATAAGGGCTTTGAGAAGCAATTTAATTTGTAACAATATCTCCAAAGATTTGAATGCCTCATGTAATATAAATTTCTATTGAGGGAAATTGATTGAACTCTCAAAACAGTTTAGCCCAAAGTGATGAATAAAGCCATTGAGATTTTGATTGGCGAGTGTACAATAGTTCATATGTTCAAAGTAACTGGTGATTGCTTCTACTCCTTGCCTGTACATATATGAATACCGAGCGTGTACAATAGCGAGTACTTTTTACTATAAAGCTTCATGTAAAAACATACAAGCCGGTCTTTTCCTTTTGGGCCCAGGACTCTCAGTCAGGTAAAAAGGCTTTGGAGTTGAAATGACAGGTGTTTGTGTATGTGTGTGTGTTTTTCTACGTTGGTTCAAAGCCATAGCTTTTAGTTACCATAAAAACATCAACATGGTCAGCTATAACATTCCCATTAGACCTTCGTACAAATAGAGGTTGAGAATATTCAGGGCTTATGCTACTACCACAATGCTCAGTATTAAAATACATACCTTTTGTGTATATCATACCATTTATAGTTACATAGTGAGAATCAATTGAGCATGGTTACTTTAGTTAAGAATTGGTTATGAGAATTGGAGTCTCTCGGTATGCATGGGGAGAGATAAAAGGGGGAAAATACTCCAATCACTTGAAAGTAACCAACTTTATATACTCGCAGATATATTTCCAACTCACGTCACACTCCCGATGTTCATGTGATACTGAAAAAAATGTGTCTTGATTGTCAAGCTATGGAGAGTTGGAATAATATTTGTCAATATTAGTCCTTTTATAAAGTGCGGAGCTGTTAGGTTTACATGTAGTTTATATGAGAGTGAGTTTGTCGAGAGAGAGAGAGAGAGAGAGAGAAATGCCATATTGTTTACTTAAGTGGTGCGAACATGAAATGTCCACGATGCAATCTATTTGAGTCCGTTTGGATTACGGTCATTATGTTGTCGTCCAAGCTAAAAAGAGCTCTAACAATGTTATCGGCATATTATTTCCCTCTATTTATTTTCTACGCTATATGTTCATGTACATATATTTTTATATGAATATATATGGAGAGAGATTTGCTTGCGTATAGTTATGGTTATGTGATTTAACTCTCCAAATACATCCCTATTATTACCATGTTACAAGTCAAGTCTTACACATAAAAAGCTTGATACCTATCAAGAAACCAGTACTACTTGATTCTGGGCTCATTTGTCTGTGTAGCAGTTGATGTATGGGGAAGCTTGAATGAAATTGTATTTTTTTATGTATCATCAACTGAGAATTTTTGCGAAATAAAAGCTTGGGTAAAGCTACCTCTATGAGGAATGAGAAAATGTGGGATTTAACAGGTAGAGCTCTAGAGCTGAGTGAGCGTATATGTCTGTAGTAAAGAATGGCTCTTTCTTCCAAGACTTTGATTATTCATGAGCTCATGGGAATGCGAATGGGAAGAAAGAAGATGAAAGGGGAGAAGATGTACAATAAGGTAGAGGAGACACGCTGATGGATTGCAAATTACATGGAGGATCTTCTTGCAGCAATTTCTCTATTGTACACATTGGCGGAGTTGGCAGTTTAATCGGAAAGTCTTATCGCATCAGTTGCAAAATATGCAGTCATTTCAAATTCAAAATTTCAATCATAGCGCAGCGACCAAAATTTTAACTGTATCGGCTAAATTTTTAGTTGAATCGGCAAGAATTTTGGTTTCATTGGCCAAATATTTTTGTTACATGGATCAGAATTTTTGCTGCATCGGGCAAAAGGATTTTGTTACATCGGTCAGAATTTTGGCTGCATCGAGCAAAATATTTTTGTTACAGCGAATTTTGTCTTCATAGGGAAAATTTTAATTAGCTACATCGTTTAAATTTCGGCTGCATCAACCAGAATTAAAAATTTAGTTTCAAAATTCTTAGTTATTTCAATATCATTCTCGAATTAGTCGCCTAAATTCCTGTCAAATAGGTCGAAATTCCAGTTGCATTGACGTAAATTTTAGTCACATCGACAATAGTGGCTATGTAGTGCTATAGCACGGACGTGATTTCTAGATAACAAGTAACACTCCTTTAGGCCCCGAAAAAAAGTAAGTTTTAATAGGCTTATTCAATTCCTCACATTTTTCCCATATTCACACCGTAATAGACTCCTGATTTTGGACAATGAATGATGTGATTACATGATGGATAAATAAACACATGCTACGTATACATACCCAAAAGTTCCACAGGCTCTAATGGAAAATTGAATAGGAAAAGGGAAGGAAAAGACTACACGGGAGTTTGTCATAAAGGCAATAGGGAGGAAAATTGCCGTGAATAAAGTTACTTGGTTTTGGGACTCTCTTTCCCTGTATGTAACTCTACAGAGATGACAGGCTTGAATGATGCTGGAGTTGGTGGTATGCCTCTTGTCCTGGGATTTAGCAACCATTTCCTCTCCGCTCTATTTTGTAATGTATCTTTCTTGCTACTACAGTACAGCTCCTCTCCCTCCGTTCATATAGAGAAGCTACATAGTGGCTTCTCCCCATAGCTACTACATATTTACTCCATGCACCATGCCAACAAGTACTACCGTGCCCATAGAGACAGATTGTAAAAAAATCCAAAGTGAATTGAATAGAAAGATGAATAGTGAAGGAGACATGAAGCATTTTGCATTCACATTAACGTATTTATTTTTTGCTCCTTCCTCACATTTTGCTTGACTCTTTTTTTTCCACACATCCTTAACTTATACAAAACAGTTGAATCTTTTAACATGACTTTACCATGATACTCCAACCCATCGACAGTCACGTCACTCTGACGACTGTTAAAAATTTGATAAAAGATTTTCCTTTTCCATCTAGTATCTGCCTGTGCGCGCTACTTCTTTAATAATGCATATTTGCCTCTGTAATGTGCTCTGTGTAATTTGTATTGATAATTCAATAGGATTTTGCACAAGGGAACGAATGAGAGGAGGCACGTCGCTCTGGGATAAAAGGCTGTGGATTTTCTATGAATAAGTATTTACTCTACTAACAATAATTATTATATGATTAGATTGGAAGCTTTGAACGATTTCAAATGGCAGAGCTTCCACTTCTTTATCCTAACGTGTATACTCACTCACGTCCGTATAGTATTGTGCAAAGGATTTCCATAAGGCAAAATGATCAAATAGTTCACGCTCTTATCGCACACACATTACATCCATCACAATAAAAAGGCCAAGGAGTAATAGGCTACGAATGACTACCACCTCCACCATATATTTTTCCTTTAGCAAAAAATCCTATAAAAATCCTTCTTCATATTATCACACACACACACACAGATACATAGAAAAGAACATCACACAACATGCTCCAATCTCAACGCTGTATAACTCCATAATTTATACAAAATAAAAATATGCATCTACTCTCTTATCCCTATGTATCAGATACTTTACCACACAAAGCTCCCTATGCTCATATACATATAATATAGTGTACATATAATAAATAGTACCCATAATAAATACATAGGCCTGATAGTAATGCTACATGATGTGAGAGAGGAAAGAAATTACCATGCAGAGCCAAAAGTTACGGCTTGAGTGTAATAATATTGCTGAGATTACGTTACCAAATAGGAAGTAATGTAAGTGATAATGAAGGGATAAGTTTCTTGCCATGAATCTTAACTTGAAATAATATGTCCACATAAAATTATTATCTAGATTTGCTTGATCATTACTACAGAGCCGTGAAATGTATGTGTTTGCTGGCATAATGTGTCTGCACTTTGACTCACACATTTTTTTCCCATCTCAAACAACCACATATCCTATCCCCCACATGTATAACCCCACAGTAATAGAGACAGTAGTTGTCTATAACTAGAGTAGCTTTTTTTCGCTACCTCCTCTCTACACTCTACACAACTCAGTCGTTTCATATACATTTCTATTTTTTTTTTCATAAGATGACGACGACAGCAATTTCTTTGAAACTAAATACTCCCTTGCAACTCAAACTCAGTCAGCGATGGTTTGTACAAACGCAGGCGAGGCACATTGCAGAAGAGTGGAGCGAAGAAGAAAAAAATAACAAGCAGGAGCAGTACAAAGTGCAAACTATGTATAGTATCGAGTAAAATTATTTTTCTTTCCTAACGATAACACAACTTGCCTTTTAGTATGTACAAAAGCTCCTGCTCCTTTGCCCTTTTTCACATTTTTCTGCAACGAGCATACACAGTCATAGGAACTTATTCACATGCTTACAAGACTTTATTATATCCCCAGTACTAAAAACTCTCTTTAACGAGAGACCAAGCAGAATGATATAGCAACTGCAATTGTCATAGTGCTAAAACTTATACTCCAAGGAGAGGACTAAAGACCGTATTTTTAAAGCATAGCAGTTTGTCTCTACTCTATCCATGGTATAACATTGTAATGGCATTTTAAACATACCCATAAGGTCCACACATCTGCAAAACTCACGTACAGAGTAGCAATAGCATTTGTTGAAAACCCTGGAATATATATACGTACAATTGTAATGACAAAAGGGAAATGCTCATCATGTGTGTGTACATACGAGGATTGTTTTGTGTAAAGTGAAATGTAATATGTGACGAGAGACAGAACTACTCTCTCTCTCTCTGCCTCTCTCTCTGCCTCTCATCATGGTCAGGTTTATATGGAGGATGTAATGGAACTGAACAAGCACTTATCGTTGAGAGAACGATAAAGATGGAGATGGATTGACTGAAACTGAAACCTCCAGATAGCCTTTGGTCATCATTTCATACATACAGGCACATTTTTACGTGACTTTACTCCTCTATATCCCACATACATATAAATACCCAAGAGTCCTATACAGAGAATTCTCACCTCACTCACTCTATAACACCTACAGCTTCACATAGTTATATATGTATACATATTCTATATAGGGAAGGATCCGAGCCAGCTGTATATTTTATAGAGAGCCCCTCCGACATGAAGCCTGTCCATCCGTGTGACCAAACCAGACTCTTATTCAACGTGACGTTATATTAAGGAGCAACTGTGAAACGAGTCTATATGTATGTAACTCGCGTCTCTCCCTCTCTCTCTCTCTCTCTACCTTCACTCTCTGGAGAGAGTAAATAAGCGAAAATTCTCTTCATATTCGTAATTCGTACACCGCCTGTGTTTTAAGTATTATTAAACCGGTTCGGCTGACGAGTTATCAAAGCTTAACGAAGACTCGCTCACCAGCTTACATGAGCCTCTGGAAAAAGTAACAAAAATCCTTCTCTCCCTTCATATTTTATATATGGAGACTCAGACTGCCTCTAGACAATCATGTACATATTATCTCTCCCATACACGCTTTATAATCTCTCATAAAGATACATGTGCATGGAATCTCTCTCCTACACATATGTACATATATGTATGTAGATACCTCCGACTAGGTATGTACATGAGGCACATATGTATAAAAAAAACTGCACCAGCAACGGATCAAATGCAATAGCCTCCACACACATAAAAACTCCAGCCAGCACATTTGATGTATGTAGAGATTACGTAATGTCTTAACGGCCGAGCCTATCTATTCCCCAACACATACCCTTAAAAATCTCTCATCCTATTAGCACTAATGAAAATAGACATACACATAGAGGAAATTCAAGCTCCTCCAACAACAACTACTCATTAAATCTTACCGGCCGAAGGGAAATGAAAAAAAACACGGTAATGAATTACTAATAATTATTGAGGCCTTTATAGCAAGTAGTATACTATTGTAGAGTCCAAAGAAAAGAAAAGTACAAAAGGAACGTGTGTCCCTCTCCAAGTTGAAATTAAAAACCCAGGTTTTTTAAACTACCCTTCTTGCATAGAGTCCATTCCTTTAGAAATGGTAATTTGCAAAACAAACGGAAAGGTTAGTGAATGAATTCAAGGTGAGTGAGGTAATCAAAAATAGAATCATCATTTTATTATTATTGCATATATCTATTCTATTCTATCCGAGAGAGGTTGAAAGAAGCGTGGAAATATTTAATGTCAAGGCGTGCCTTTGTATATGAGCGATAGAGAGGATAACAAAATGAACACCATTAACAAGTCTATGTATATATGCCCTTGAATGTACATACTTATGTAGATACAAGTGTCAAGCATGTAAATTTCTTATGATAGATTCTTCCTTTAAAATCCTTACATTTTTTCTTTCTCTCTCTCACACACTTCTTTATACAGAGCCTATAAAAATATGTAGAAATTCAACATTATTGTAATAAGTAATTTCCCATGTATATCATGGGTCTTTTAGTAGGTGGTTATCCTACATGGGAAAAGTGTACATGTGTATGAGCCAGCATTTTAAATATTGTTGTGTATGAAGCTTTTCTTGTCAGATTATGCTTAACATATTTTTTTTCCAAGAGGAAAAAGGTTCCGGTTAATTCCATTGATGGAGGTTCCTAAATAAATTCTTTTCTCCTCCACTCCCGTTGAACATAATACCTTTAAACTTGTTAGGTGGCATTCAATTGGATTATGTGTATATCCTCTGGGCCTTATATGGTCGTTTGAGAGGAGATGAAACTACCCCCGTTGCAAAAGACCAGGTATAATTCCAATGACTACTCTAGCCAAGCATAATAATTATTCAACTATAGAAATGATATGGTAATGGGAAAGGAAAGATTTTTCTAATGATAATCCTTTAAACTGAAAAGTGCACAGAAGCCAAAAAAGTTGAATTATTTTATTTATAGGTATAATGATCAGTTAATTATGGAGGTGAGGAGTAAGTGAGTTAGACGGTTGAGTTTGATAAATGTCCATTGTTTTGTCAGATCTAAGAAGGATTATTTGTAAAGTTATAGTTTTTGCTGAAAGGGAAAAAAAGTTGCTCACTCCACTCACTCACTCGAAGAGAGAGAGAGAGAGAGAAGAGTGAGTATGAAACGCAAAAAAGCTTCTTGTGATGATTTCAAGTGTATATTTTATACAGCGGCCGATGTAGCCATAAACTAATGGAAAAGGTCAGACGTAAAGGTAGTAGGGGGATGCATAAGGTCGTTTATATGTTGAGGATGAGGAGATGAAGAGGAGAGAACAGGAGCTACTACAACTCCATGTTCATGTGGAATAATAGTGGAATTACAGAGGAAAGCCATAACCATTGTGATAAAACGGAGATGATGTTCTTTCTTTTCTTGAGTACCACATAACTTGCTCAACTTTTGCTACTCGAGCAGATAATATGAGGAAAAAAGGGTTTTCTGTGGATTTTCATGGGAACACTGCACTATACTCTCTCTCTCTCTCTCATTCTCCCCGTCTTTCTTCTTTTCCTTCCTCTTTTTACTTGGAGACGACAAATAAAGATATGAGAGAGAGAGAGAGAACCCAGAGAAAATATACCGGATGAATTTTGAGAGAGAGGAGAAGATTTTTGGCCATCTTTTGGTGTTGGTGTCAATGTTGAAAGGAGTAGGCGGTAGCGCCTTCGGGTGAGAGGAGAAACGTACCAAATCGGTCTTAACCGATTCGTCTCTCCAAGTCCCGTCTATCTTTTACCCTTCTCACTCAACTTCTCCCTATTCCCGTCTATATAGGAGTTCTCATTTCTCTGGAGCTTCTATACGCTCGTCGTTGCATTTCTCTTGGTCCTAGGGATTTTCTCCCTTACTCGTTTCTCTCTCTCTCTCTCTCTATTTCTCCCTCGCTCTTTTCTAAATGTATTTCTCCCTTACTGTTTCTTATGTAATTTCTCCCTTTATAGAAATTTCCATGTATTTTTCCCTTTATAGTACTTTGTATGTAATTCTTCCTTTATATAATTTCTTATGTATTTCTCTCTCCTTAGAATCTTCTATATTCCTCCACTTTGCTCTCTCTTTCCCTCGGTGTGTTTGTATTCTTTAGTTGGTTTGACGTTAGTTGGATTCTTCACTTCTATAATGTATATAGAGTCTTCTATAGGGTTTATGAACATAAGCCCAGCTTCTTCTTTTTTCCCCTTGGCTGCTTACCCTTACATGTAACATACATATATGACTAGATAGAAGAAGAAGAGAGAGAGAGAGTAACTTAGTATTTTTTTTCTCCTCTAGCCTTTGCTTGCTCCCCGAACCGAAAACCTCGAATGGGAATGGAACGTAAAATTGATGGAGAAAGTCTGCTTGGCTTTCAAGGTGCCATTGTATTGAAAGCTTTGGACTTTCTCAACTCCCTCGTCCCTATACATCATCTCACTTTAGTTTCCCATCACTACCTCACTCTTGGACTCCTTTGCCATAACAACTCTGGGGGTGTATAACTACAAGTTTTTATCTCTTCCTACCCAACAGCTCTTATGCTTAGATAGCTATTTGCCTCTATCAAGTCTTATGCTCATGGATCCTTGTCTTATGAAACCTTGTGTTTATGGGTACTTGTGTCTCTCTATAGAATCTTAAGGGAAATAAGACGGTTAATAGGAGGCCGTAGATTCAATCGTAGTTGTTGGGTAAGTAAAATGTTACATTTTCGCTCCGTTGGTCGGTACTTGTGTGAAAAAGAGGGAACAAGCTCGTGTATATACTAAAAGCCTTGTGTTCTTCATACTTTGAAGTATCTATATGCGTTGTGAAGAGGACTTTATGCAAGGGAATAATATCTCGCTTTGAGAAACAGATCTACTCGTCTGTTCTTTTGCCCAGAAGCTTTTGTAATATCTTATTATTAGAGTAGACACATTGAGACACACACCTACTCTAGAATTTAATATGGGAGAGGTACTTTTAGATAGATGGAAAATTGTGAGGAAAAATTACTATGTGTATGAAGTCAGCCAACATATTATACAATTATACTTTGGTTTTCCCTTGGTTTTAACCACATGACCATAGTCATATATAATATATGTATGAAATATGAAGAAGAGGTCGACTACAGTAGAAATAAAGGAAGCGAGTTTCTCATAGTAAACCTCATAGAGAAGTAGTTTATGGCATGAGGATAGCTTCGTCTCTTTTTCCATGACTGTTCTGCAAAGAGAGTTTTGAAAGTTGATGGAACCCAAGAGGCATAGGGAATTCACATACTTAAGCTCTCTCTCTCACTCAACTACTACGACTACCTTACTCTTCAGTGGATTCACTACCATTCAATCCAAATGCGTCGTACTCAACATAATTCCCACTTTTAAGCTCTTCTTCAAGACTTTACTATAAAATCTTGAAAAGCCATATAAGCTTGGCCTTTACCATAAGTTGGTTGGGACAGGTATCGAACGATAAAAGAAGTTCAAGCTACCTTTTTAACATATGTCTCTATGCATATCTACCTAAAAGAGCTTGTGTTAACGCTAAGACTGGACTCTACCTTTCAGCATACGCCTCTCTCTCTGTTTCTGTTTAGAACATTACTGTTGTGAGGGGGAAAAGCTTGCTTTATCTTCCTCAAGGGTTAGAGGTTAGTACGTGCAACATCATCTGACTATAGTCGTTGGATGTAGTAGCACATGAGAAAAAAGTGGGTGTATAGATGATAAACGCTGGAAAGTATATGTCAAAGTTTCGAATCTTTTAAGTAATCCCTGGGTAAAAGCTTGCAAAAAGATATCACTGAAGAAATAAAAAGTGTCTATAGTTTAGAAGAAGACAAGAGCATGGGGGCAAGAAAAACCCCTATGTATTCCGGCATCTATATAAGCACTCACTCTGTCAGAAAGTAAATGTAGCTGAGAAAAGACTCACAATTCTACATACATTACCCCTCCACCTTTGGATTACCTACATGAAATGATATATAGCTATCGCTTAACTTTTACCAGGACTTGACTTGAGCTTGAATGAGATTCCAAGTACATAGAGATCAATATTTCACCCATCAAATTTCCCTGCATCCTTTCCTCTCTCTCTCTCTCTCGCACTGGTAGTACAAATGGCACTAGCGACTAAGAGCAACTGCATTAGTAGTGAAATGTCTATACCGCAGGAGGAATATATGCATGCGACAGCTCTCACGCTAAAACCCCCATTAGTACCAGCCCTTCCATAGATATTGCTACTGGCAATGCTAAAGTTCCAGTTGAGGTTGCACCACATCCATGGTAGTGTCTCAGGACTTATATTTCTACACATGTATTTCCAGTGCTTTTTCCTACACTGGGATATATGTGAGGAAATATTCTACCATGCTTTTCCATGTATGTGTTCGTATACACACACCGCGGACAAATCCAGACTTTATGCATTCAATATGTCTTTACATATTTATAACTTACCCGTGTTGATAGGATGGAGGAGTGAAGTGAGTACAAGGAACGCACATATTCAACATGTACGTAAATATTATTTCCTTAGGAAAGAATACTATATATGTTATTGCCTTGTTAAAAATCTTTCCTTTTCGTGCTACCCCATATATTTGGTATGCATACATACTATATAAGTAAACGTACGTCCCTTCCCTATGCATTATACATAGAGTACGAGAAGGAAATGGGGTTTTTGACGAATCTGCGGTACACCATAGAAAACGTAGAGTTTGGTGCTTGTGGCAGCTGAACCACACTGGTGGATATTAGAAATTCTAGGGAATAATCAAATGAATGATTGCATGTATTTAAGTCATGATCACACTCACACACTCTCCTCTACTCTAATTTACTTGTATGTGTGTGGAACTTTTCCAAATTATTTTCGCAAGATGAAAACATGAGAAACATATGAGCCGGCATGGTCATTAGACTTGTTATGTATATTTACAAATACATTTGTAATAACAAGCCCTATAATATCTGATACATGCAAAATAATATCCACCTATAATTTTTCCCATTCTCTTCCCTAACTTTTGCTATGTATGTTTTATTGAGTCCTGCACGCAGATCATCCATATTATAATCTCCATTACACAAGAACACTGACAGGATCAATGAATAGCTCCTCTGTATATAATAAAGGCTATTACTAGAATTAGGATCATCTTATCAGTAGGAATAGAATTAGCTTATTAACCTCTCTATTTGCAGTGCTACAAGCCGGAAAAATGATTACTACAGCAGAAAATATTCGCAGGGATAACAACATGAACGTTAATGCATAAATGTAGATACATATGTACTTTCAAATGTTTGCATTTTATGCGTATTTCTCTCTCTCTCTCTCTATCTCTGTCTCTCTGTATTACTAAATTTAAGCTCAACTGATTTATTTTTATAACACAAGCTTCAAGTGAAGCTTATACTTGTAAATATGACAGATTTATTAATTCTTTCATCCATCCTCTCTCATGCAGTGACAAGTTGCGAATTGGAATAAAAAAATTTCCCTCCTACCATTAAAAAGTCTGTATTAAAAAGAGAGTATCACATCTGTGATAGTATGAAATGTCTTATCTAGGTTCGACTTTAAAAAGCAAGAAAAAAAGGAGAGGAGAGGTAGAAATTGAGATGAGATATGAGCTTCACGAAATGGAATCATACAAACGGAAAAGATTAGGGTAGAGGAGATGAAGAGACTGAGGATGCAAACGATGTGATGAAGATATGGTCTTGTTCTGCAATAAGATTTGAATAGGTTCACATACTTTACGCTAACTTGTGACTGAGAGTGAGTGACGGAGAAGAAGAAGACAGAGCAACTGATTGTGAGTGTATGTTTCTCTTTAATGTTGGCAGACTTTGCTTCTTCTTCTTCTTCTTCTTCTTCTCTCCTTCCTTTCGAATCTCTTTTTTCGCTCGTCTCTAGATACCCTTATATATTTACAGTGGAGATGCTCTCAGAAAAGGAGTCTCTCTACATCCTTCCAATATGAGGAGTAGCGGAGTGGAGAGAAAGGAAAGAGAAAAAAAGAGATGAGATGAAATAAAGACCAAGACGAAACTTCCTACGTATTTACTAAGGATAACATTTAGAAGGTATAGGGTATTCTATAGCTTGAAGTGGATTCTGCCTGTTTACAATTCTCTCTCCCTTTTGTACATACTTACCAGTCGTATGCTGCTCATGGACCGGAGCAGAGCGGTGAGCCAATAAATCCTGGACTGAATACAGCAAGAGAGGATTGGTTGAGAACCAATTCCGTCTCTATGCATTGCCTCCTAATATAATACGAGTTGGTAGTTACGTGTACTTTTTTTCTATCGTATCTCTATGTACATAGATGAGATGAACCAAGAGAGGAGATTCATATATAAATGTTATATCTTGGTACTTATTCAACATGGTAGTTTTGCTATGAGCTTCCTTTGATAAATATACAAGGCTTTCAAGCGCAGTTTACATACGAGAGACTATGAAGGTTTAAAGGGATAATGTTCTGTGTACATACAACCATATGTCGCTTGGTGAACACATAATTAGGCAGCAGGAGAGCATACAATGGATCATTGTGAGACTGGAGCTTTACACTCCTACAAATGTCTGTGTATATATTCATGTATATGTATAGAGATCGTAACCATAGTACCCATACGTCAAGAACATAGACAACACCACATAAGTTACTATTAAGACTGTGAACATGAAGAATAGCCAGTAGCCAGAGAAAAAACATCTTTTTGCACAATATTCATGAATGTTCTCTTCATGTATAAATTAAAAGACCTCCCCTCAGAATCAAAGACAAATTTATCAGGAGGAAAAATCTGTCATCCCATATCATCCTTGACGACAACTCCTAACCATACACTCATCTCAATGGTCAAGCTTTCAGTTATGCATACAAAATTTTAAGCTAAGTACACAAATTATATGCACAAGCTATACACAAAAGAACAAGACACCCTGAGAGCGGAGTAGAAAAACAACTATCAAGTATACATGAGTACTTAAGTAAAGGTTTAAATATACATGCGAAAGTTAAATATTTTATAAAGGTGTACACGTTAATCTTAACTCTCAGAGAGATATGCCCAGACCATGTTAAATGCATCCTACAAAGACATACAAAATTCATGTATTTAAATACCCACATGTACATACAGAGAACTAGTACAAGCTCCTAGTGTCAAATATTGTAATAAATGCATATACAAACCAGTAATAATAATATACACATCCTCCTATATATACCGGCTAATGTATCAAAGTGCAGTGACTGTACCCCACAAGAGTTGACTCGGACCGAAAAGAGCATTAAAAGCTAAAACTCCACACACATAGATACTTATACAATGGGTGAGAAGGAAAAAAACTCGTTCCAACTTATTTGACTTGTTCGACAAACGTGTAGCATTTAAAAAAGCTACACACCCGCACGCCTTTACAGACATGAAGATTCCACGCATTACTCTCACGTTTTTGATACCAACAGCCTGTTAATCAGCCACTTTAAATTCTTTAATTATTACACCGCCTAAATTAAATATATCTACCACCTTAACATACACTTGAAGTTCCTTAATGCAAAACTATTGCTCCTTACCGTACATCACTCTCTCTCTCCCCGTTGTACTCACTCTCCAAGTATTAATGAGCTTTTAAACGATCCCTATCAATGTATCAATACGTCAAATCTATTTTACGGCAAGTGTCAAGTGCAATGTAAATCTTACCTGTTTCTTATTCTTGTTTTGTAAAAAAAATCTGTCATTACTTTTACTGCATCCTCACACTTATACTCCTCCTACTGAGCTCCCTTCTACATATGTAAACAGATGGTTGTCAATAAAATAAAAACAAGCATCAGTTCTGACTATATGAGTGAGACTCCAGTGGAGAAATTAAGTTGGTGGGCTTGAGAGCATACAAGATTGTGAGGAGGAGGAGGAACTCTTTCAAGCTGAGGAAATGTATTCTCATGTATATGCAGTCCTCTAGGAGTCTTGATAACAAAATGAACTTGTTGTTCCTTTCATTTGGAAAACGTCTGCGTTTAATGCCATAAATTGAACACTCCAATACAATGGTCCAATGTGTACTTTTCTTATGAATAACAACCATATTACAATGGTAGAGTGTAGCCTTGTGAATTCTCTATAAAGTGTGTAGTCAAATAAAACCATTGACAGAATGAGTGAGAGAGAGAAAGAGAGAGAGAGAGAGAGAGAGAGAGCTTAAACAAAAGGAAACATTTTTCCTGGTAATATTCGTGACAATTTTTTTCCCATCTATCCAATATCCACCAAAACAAACCTGAATCTAGATTACTTATATGTACATATACATACAATACAAAAACAGGGAAATACATACATGTATGGAAAAAGTACATTTCCTAATCAGTTCTCCCTTTCCTTTCCATACCCCATCCTACTGCAGTCAAAATACAGACTTAACTTTATTATATCATGGCTTGCAGATATGTACATATGTGCAACCTTTAGAGAAAAGTTAACTTTGTTTTACTGTATAGGTTTACTGTTTCTGTGTATGTGTATCATAAAAAGGTAAGAGGAATGTAGCAGGCAGAAGCCGTTCCGTGAGCATCAGTAAGTACAGCTTATTATTTCAAGAGATTAATGCATAGTGTTGTATATTAAAGGGAAGATAGAACTACAGAAAGAGAGAGAGAGAGAGAGAGGAGATTGCCCGTGCCCAACGAGTAAAAGTAAGTAATGTTGTTGGATTGGTACATATGTATTGGGCGGTAATGCATCATCCTTCTTTTGCGCATAAGTACACACTGAATTACACCTCGAAAACAAGAGCCACACCGTATGGAGTCAGGAGGACAAAATAGTCAAAGACTTGGCTAAAAGCTCTGTAAATCCTTATCTGGTGGGAAATTCTTTGAATTTCCTATGTACATATATAGGACGACAGAAGACAGAATGTTGAGGAAAAGACAGAACTTAAAACCATAGTCTTTTTACCATAGGGCTCCCTCCCATATAGCATTTTCCTATTACAAACCTTTGGTCTCCTTCTTATGGAACTCCTCATATAATATATGTATATGAAGGGAACACATATAGGCGAAAGTAAGTATGAAGCACTTGGAGCTGCAGGAGCAGTAAAAAGAGAGGAACCTTAGAGGCAAAGGCAAACTTAAAGGCTTGTAGCTCTATCGCTTGGGCTTGTGTATAGGGTTTATGTTAGGAGAAGAAGTGAGTAGATGAGAATAAGAGGAGAGAAGTAAAAAGGATAGCAATAGCAAATGGTAAAGTATAAAGCAAAAGGGTCTTGCGTGGAAAATGGTGGATGGTTTAGAATAGGATGGACGGGCTGGAATGGAAATCATGATACATATGAAACGTAGGGGAGATTGCTGGTAGGTCTCCTATCTTCAGTTGTTATGCAGTCCCATGATGTGGGGATTGGATCGATGGAAAATACTTGCAGTCTTCCCTGCTTTGAGCCTGAAAACCTTTATAATATTCCTTGTGTGTTGTGTGGTGTCGGCAGCGTCGTTCAGGCTCTGTATTACTTCGACATTGCATATACATATCTTTTAGGACTCTTCAGCTTTTAGCAGCAACTTGTATACGCACATATCTACAAGCCTTCAGAGAGCGAGAGAGAGCTATGGTTAGGGATGTATGCATGGGAAATGTATAGGGTAAAAACTTTCGGATGTATCTTTCAGAATTGGTAAAAGGGAGTAGGGACATATAACGTAAAGGGCTGAAGGCTAGGTTTGGTTATATGAGAGGGTACGTGTGTATATACGCACTCTTCAACCTATAGCCCTATAGCTTTAAACATATCTGGCATATTCCCATTCCTTCAACAGTGTATTATATTATGGCCACATCGGAAAGTTTCCATTATGCTCTATGCTGTTGAATTTACACACGAGTTTTTCCATGCTGCATACACTAATAAGTGTATACTCGAACCTTTAGATATCGTAGGGGTAAAGGAGATGCTAAAGTTGTATGTTATATACCTCACAGCCTCTCGCACACGCACAATACTATACACTGACAAGCTACTACTACCAAAGGCAATGCAATGGCACAGCCAGCCATGTACAAGCTAATGCTTTTACTCCGAAAGACAGCACTGGCAGCCCAACTGAAGAATACCATGGTACTGGCTACACATGTATATACATACCCCCCAAAAGTAACGCCATAACCCAAGCCCAGGCACTATTTACTTGAAACATCTATACTGAATTATACTTTTCCATACATGTTTACCCCTGTATATACATATATACACCCTTCAACTCATATACACAGGATATTTCAACCATATACACTCACTTGAGAAGAAATCCAAAAGCACTGCAAGGATACGGCTTCTGCTGCTTTCCACCACCTCGTTAATAAAATACATACCGGCGAACTCATACGATAGTCAACACAGTCTCAAACCATGTACTATTTTATTAAATGCCCTGTATTCATCTATATCTTTATTCAACGAGCTCTCTTCTCTATACGTATACTAAAGCTTCTAAAGCTTTCCTCTGACTCTACATAACATACATACATATGTATACACCCCACATAATATGCCAACTATACTACACCCCAATGCAATAAAAAGCTACTTCCAATATTCCTTATCCCCTATCCCCACATGCTATGTACATACCCAACATTCAACTCTTCAAAGGCTACGCTCACAATTCCGTGAAGGAAATCCCTCCAAAATTCTCTCCTTCCTTCTTCCATCCCTTCAAATCTCTCTTCCAACGGAAATTCACAAGAATTAAAAATAAAACTCCCTCCATCAAAACACAGAATTATCCCATTTGATTCCATACCTATTTGCATGAAAGTGTCACAATCCTAAACTCAATGCTCAGGAAAGTCACAAGTAAAATGGGCGACATACTATTTGCGCTATCCCTTATCCGAACCTCCAGGAGATTTTGGATGTACCATCCCTATAAGAAAAGCATTGAGTGAGAAGCGCTCATTGCTGCTGCCTTTGCTTTTATTATATTTGCTACAGTCTTCTCAGAAACTCTTGAGCATTTTCAAAGCAGAGAGTCTGCCAGGAGCAGTGAATTGTTACTGCCATAAGCTATACACTCCACTACTATACCACACACATATATAAAGCCATACACATTTTGGAGGAGCGAGCGAGCAACGATGAGAAATATATACATGGGAGTAAAAGAGAATAACATTAGGAAGAGTCAGGATGGGTATATTTTCAAGGTATACATTTATACTTGTACAGTGTCGACCAACACGAGAGACACCAACGACGAGGACGAGAGCCATTCCACCACCTAAACTCAACTAGACACTTTTGTGATCAGTCACATTTACAATTGGTGTTGGTTGGGGGCATTCAGCATTGCTCCCGACGATTAACATTGTTTTCACAGTCAAACCCATCGCCAATTAGTGATTCAAGTGATTAGTGGCCGTGGTGAGTGAGTGGGCAATTGCTCTATACCTCGAACGCTATATACATACACACATAACCTGTGCTAAAAAAAACTCACATAGAATACGCTTACAGCTTTCAAAGCTCAAGCGCTCAGTCAACTTACATATATTGGAGTGAGTAGAACTACTGTCGTAGTGTCTTGTATATGTGCTACCTTACATCCCTTCCTTTGAAATATTGAAATACATATACTTGTTCAAGTATATAATATACACATTAATTATTATATTAAACAATCAATTTTTTTGTATCTCAATTATACTCTTTATATATATTTAACAAAAACTAAAACGTTAATTGTGAAAGAAGGAAAGGTGTGATTTTTCAACAATACTTTTGGATTTGATTGAAAGGAACCGGAAAAGTGTCAGTTGATTTGTTGTCGTATAAATACAAGAAGAAAAATAAGCATTAACTACAAAAAGTTGCTTTTGTGTTTTTCCATATAAATATTTCCAGAATTGTGGATAATTTAGTGCGTTTAACATACTTTGTGCTCTTGTTGCTTATTGACAAAACAATTGCTGTTGTTATTTGGAATCCCAAGGAATTTTGTTGTAGGATTCTTATATGAAGGTTCGTGTTTTTATATTTTCTCTAATAATATTTATTTAAGATTATGTTGACAATTTCTAATTTCTTCTAGTTCTTGAAAGGATAGATAGATATAATTAGTAAGTTAGGAAATTTTGTGGAAATTACTGGAGGTTTAAGAGGATTAGTGTGATGTAATTTGAGAGGTGTGAATATTTTTAAATGATATATAGAGAGAGAAATATGATTGGAATATTTCGGGAAGAAATAGTTTACTATGGGGAATTGAGGATGGTTGTGGTAGCATTGAAGTTGCTTTTGGCATTCTGGCGTTTTGGTATTAGGTAAGGTAAATTTTGAGGTATTATTTGTATTTATGTAATGTGTTGGTATGTGGTGAGGTAATCATAGAAGGTGTCAAAAAAATTTGTATGCTTTTTTTTCGTTTATACAGTAGTGAGAAATACGGAATTCCTGTAGATATTGTTAAGTCGGTTTCGCGTGTGTATATAATGTGATAAGAAAAGGTTGACACGACAGGACCAAAGACTACAGTTTTGTGTTCATTACCTTTGCATATACTCTGGGGCCTGGGGAATTGACATTGATGTTGAGAAAAATTGTCTGGGAGCATTAATAATTATTTTGTTTTGAAGCGAAGTTTTTCTGCTGGTGGGCAGTCCAGTAATTGTATTAAGTAAGAATTTTTGTGTTTTGGTGATTTGTGAGGATGATCAGGAATGGTGGGTGATGGATATTTAGTGTTTTATCGATGGTGTTGGACACTTTGGGGTATATAACGGAGAGTATTTGGGGTTGGTAGGTTTAAATGCTGGTGGCGGATGCATGCAGAGCTGTATAGAGCTATTAGAGGTGCTTATCTTTTGTTATGCAATTAGACGGAGGTCACGTTTGTAATGCAGTTCATAAAGTAGACGCAGTGCCTTTGACATGAAGGTTTGAAGACGTTGTGTATTTATGCAGACAGGATGTATTACTTAATCTGTGGGAGTTATAATTAGTTTGAATTTTTTTTCAAACAAAGGGGAGAATATATATGTAGCATGAAGCATAAGTTAAAGTTGTTGACCACATTGATGAAATCTGTAAGTGGCATTCATTTCAGGAGCAGAAGAAGTAGCAGCTCAGAGTTCCGCACGTACATATAATGCGAAGTTAGCGTATAACATGTAAAAGTTGCGGTATTTCTCTGGCATTGATCCTTGAAGTAGTGTATATCATTATGTACTGTACATATGTGCGGTAGCGTAGGGAGCTACAAATTATTATTATTTCTGTAAATAACATTCCAACATGATTGGTTCATGAGTTTGGGCTTAAAGACTCTAAAGAGGCAAGTGCCTTGCATTTGTAAATTGAATGGGGAATAAAAGGGGAATGAAGAAAAAAAACATGTATACATATTTTGTAGCACACTGCTTTGGGTTTGGTACAATGTACTTCTACATTTCCTTTGGTTCATGTAATAAAGTGTGTATGTGCAGCTATCAATGCTGGTATGTACTTCGCCGTTGGAAAAGGTTATATTGTTATATAATAGGAAAGCCCACTGATAACTGAAGATTACTTGTCTATCATCACATTGTCTGAGTGATGATTTATTGGAGTTTGTTTTCGAATCTCGTTAAACTTTTGCAAATCACAAATGATTCAGTTGAGGAAAATTACTCGAGAGAGAGAGAGAGAGAGATGAAGATTTCCATGTGATGTGGGAATGTTGAAGGCAGGGAAACTCTTGAGATTTATCAAATCTTTGCGTTGTTCTGGTGGTCGATGCAAATGAACTTCTGGAAAACTTAGAGGAAGAAGTGCGAAAGAGTGAGTTTTGGAAGGAGAGAAAGAGACTCTCTCTCTCTGGCACTGCGGAATTGAAAGAAGGCTGGAGGTATTCAGAAATTCGTATTGATTGACTACAAAGGCGTCTTCGCTTAGTACTTTCCTTCCTATAAGTACTTCTCGTTGTAGAAGTCGCTCTCGCTGTCGTCTCACGAATCGGGTCCTGCCTGGTTTCCTTTCTGTAACAAAAGCAAAGACAAGAATTGTTTTCCCATCTGTACTTTTATTTTTCATTGTTCCAGGACATAACGTTTCTCCTCTATGCCATCCATTCTATATCCGACTCTTACTTATGTTTCCTTCTTTTTATATATTTCCTTGTTCTGACAAAAAAAATATAAAAAATTCCAGATGACATCTTTCCCTTGGAGTAGGAGAATGGCATCCGACAAGGGAGATAAAGACAAAATGATATCCATAATATTTTCAATGACTTGTTACTCCCATCTGTATGTACTTAAGAGTCTTTGGAGACTTTGAGAGTAAGTATATGTACACATCATGTATTCATACGTAGAAGGAATGTAGTTTTTTCCATGCTAATAAAGTTGAGGAAAACTTTTGTAGTAAATAATTTTCTGGGTGTCGGTTTCTCTAAAAGTGTGAGTCGGATGAGGAGACTTTGGGGAAGTGAAGTAATGACAAGAAACCAAGAGAAAGAACACAGTTTGAGTGTCTCGGTTAAAAGGAATTAGTATATGTTGAGTGTGCCATAAAAATAAAAAGAGAAGAGATAACAGCCTAGCTATAAATTGTGGATTATGTACGGACACATTGAATCGATTTAAAAAACAATTTACAAAACTGAGTCAAGTCTGAGGATTAATGGATATTTTCAGAAATTCCCTTCATCGGTTCCTTCAACTTCTCTCTCCCAAAGATTTTCTTTTTCAGTGTTTACGAAAGAACATTCCCGGGTTAGTCTTTTATAGCTTATGTATATATCCAGAATGTATATCCAATTCCTTCCTTTAACCCTCACGCAATACGGAAAAGTGAGCAAGATTTACTGAGCCGTTTTGCCTCTCCTATTCCCGAAAGGGATTCTCAGTGGAGTTGGAAAGTACACGTACTGAAGTGTATATAGAGAATAAAAATCATGGGAATTGATAACTTTATTTATTTTTAACCTAAGGATGAAAGTTTAACTTCCAAGTCCGTGGAAAGAAATATTCTAAGACTAAAAAGCTTGCTATATTTCCCCTCCGTGGGTTTATAAACTCAATCAGAGCAAAGCGACTTTATATGTTGGTTGATTTTTTTGTCATCATGAGAAAACAACAACATAAATAAATGCTTACGCCATGTCCTGTAGCATTGTGTGGAAGCTCCAAGTAGATACGTATATGCACGTAAGTCTCATCGTTTGTCTTTTTTGTTTATAATATTCTTGAAGGCATAACATTTTACTGTTGATAAGTTAAGACTAATTAAAGCTATCGTTTACATCAAATTGGTAAGATGCTATGTGGTGGCTCTTGTCTCTCTCTCTCTCAAACACTCTTTTACACGTTGCCTTGTAGTAAAGTGAGTCTGTACACAATTTCATAGTCTACAAGAAGTGTTTTTGATACGTGGGGCAGGATAATTTAATTACACCTTCCTTCGCACAGCTCAGGATTCTCATAGGGTATAGTGTAGGGAATATACATGTATGGATTTTAGCTATAGCACTGTACCAGTCTGTTTTTGCTCTCAGCCTCTCTTGCTCCCTCACTGGCTCTCAAGCAGATAGTTTAGGGTACTGATGTGTGTGTGAAGTAGAATATAATGAAAGACTCCTTTAAAGTGTTGAAAATTGAACTTGTAACTCAGTGAGAGAGAGAGAGAGAGAGAGTAACAGCATCACATAATTTCATTAAATGTATAAGCACTCACACAGTGACAATGAGACGAGTTAATAAAGTGCTGATTATTATTACTTAAAAATATTGTTAACAATACGTACATATATTCTTGTACACATGCGGCCCCTCTAATGATGCGAAAGTTCAAGTATGCGCTTGGGGGCATGGCCACATAAACATGTTGATTACACATCAGATGGAAAAAGCATATCATAGACAAATAGTACATATGTTATTAGTATTTAGCTTCATATCCGATGATTAACACGTAAAACTGTATCCCTTTTGATATCCTATCATTCTTTCTTCTCTCCCCTTTTTATCGGCCTTTATCCCTGTACGACATGATATAAAACTAGACACTCGACTACAACGAAATTCCTTTTTCTCTATGCACATAGAACCTCATGATGGCTATTGAGTGCCTTTGGAACTACCATCTGAACTGATGCACGTTGGTTTCTTTGACAGTGTCATCGGAAGTTACATGATGGGTTATGTACATCCTATTGAAAGCCTTCTTGTTAGGTTTTGATTCTGATGTCTCTTCTCTTCTCTTCACTCCCTCTCTCAGGCTCTCTCTCTCTCTCTGTCTCTCTCTTTCCTCCATTATATATTTTATTACATTGTGTGTATATGCGATGAATGCATTTGCCACTGCTGGCATTGCTATTTTCGAGTGTGGTGTATAGTAGGAGTGGAAAGGAAAAGGCCTGGCTGTGTGGTAAAGTCTCGACGAGATATGGCAAGTTTTACTTTCCTTATGCATTGTAATGGAATAGAGTAGCGCAGAGTGTCTAGTGTTGTAGTAGAGCTAACCGTCTACGCAACGCGCACTCTTCTGCTTGAGATGGATCGGAGAAAAAAACGATAAATCTTATCATCTTGTTCTTGTGCAAAACTAGTTGGTGTGAAGATTAAGCACCCGTTTCCATTGTTATTCATTATTTCTCTGGGTAAACGTGACAAGATAAATTCCCCCCATTGATAATCTCGTGGTTCAATCTTACAAGCTCTAAATTGTGTGAATTTCGAACTCAATTGAAAAATCATTTTTGAAAAGTCGGCTTTTAATGTGAGTGTGAAGTAATTTGAGCGTGGAACGAACACACTTCTTTTTTCTCTTCGTCTCTTTTTTCTTCCCTATCCTGTGGCATAAAGCCTTATGGCAAAATGTATGCGAGAGAGTGAGCATTTTCTGGGTAATTAGCTAATTTTTTGAGAGTGGGCAGTAATAGTATGTAAGTGTTTGTTTTTTTCTCCCTATGCTGTTGAGTTGAGATGATAAGCAATCATCAAGTTGTAAGTAGTAGGAAATGTATACTACTCCTGGGAATGGATGCATTGCTGAGATAATTGCAAATGTCTTGTTGTTTTTCTGGGATACATGGTCTACTATCATACTTACTATTACTGCCTCTTTTTGCCTGCATGCATATGCATATCCAAACCTTTCACTTGCAGTAGTGTTACATATTATGATACTTACAGAATTTTAGCACTCCTTTAGTCATAGGCCGAGTCCATGAGTTGGAAGATACACTCGCTCTGGGCCGATACAACAACCATAAATTGTAATGTTGAGAGAATTGTGCAGTTCATAATTCACAAATGATTACTTTGGTGTTGCTCTGAGATGGTTATTACGAGGAATTAGGAATGTTATATAGTAGTAGTTGAGTGGATGGTATGGTAGTAGTAGTGTAGTAGTAGGTTAGGTCAAATTATTAACTTTTCCCCTCATGCTTCTACTCACACGTAGTACTTTACTTTAATCTTCATCTCTTTGTCTGCCATAATATACACAATTTCGATAGAGAAATACAAACAACCACGTTCGGGAAGAGTAAATGGGAATGTGATTGCGACAGTATGGATTTTTAAGGATGTGCATTACTACCAGTCTACACAAAGAGAGCTGGGGAAGATGTAAGTTTTTTTGCAGAGCACACAGGCACACATGCATACATGTAGATACTTAATAATGGTACCCACTCGCTCAAGTCAGTTAGCACGGTTACTACTACAACATACCAAAGTGGGATGAAGTTCTCAAGTTTTTGAACCAGAGAGAGAAAGAGAGAGAGAGAGAGGTATAATGTTAAGACTGAAGTAGTTCTTGTATAATACAAGTTATATTCAATGACGTATGTATGAATATGAGGATATTAAAGACCTGTGAAGACGAAGTTCTCTTTTAGTTTGGAAAATAATATAAGCGGTAGCAAGGAGCATGTTCATTACATCAAGTCTTTCCTTTTGGCAAGGTTCTCAAGTGGATTTCTCGACAAATGTTTAAGAAGATGTAGTTTCATTTTCCTTGAATTTGTTCAAGTTGAAAGAATGGCAGACAAACATCAAGCTTTACTTTTGGAGCTGGGTGCTGAAGTTTTGCTATGGAGTAAAAAGAGAGGCGAGAATGTCGGGATGGAAGAGTGAGTGCTGGCAAATAGTCTGTATAGTATATGGAATGGAGGTTCGTGCACTGTGCGGCTTCCCTTTGTCCAACTTGAGTATCACGTACAGATAACTCATACGTGTACACTTATGTACATATGTGTGTGTGTACATGTAGTTGTGAGAATACATAAAATCCAACCCGATAGCAAATGGGAACCTTATACATTGAAGAGCATTTAGGTTTCCATTCCCAAGCAGATATGTTCTTTCTGAAAGTAAGTTTCAGGTTTACTAAGTTCCGTCGTCTTTTTCTTCTTCTTCGTCTTTCTTTTCCCTTCTCTCTCGTTCCTTCTCCATACTATCTCTCGCTCCTTCTCCATTGCTTTTTGTCTGTTTGTATAAAAGTGTGTGTATTTTGAGCATCTTCATGTGGCTGGGTTACAGATTATTTGAGTACATGTGTGTGTGTATTCATGCCTCATGGAGAGATAGATTGTAGTCTGTCAGACTGTGTGTGTATGTGTGTGTGTGCAAACCGAAACGGAACATAATATTATGCTATGTGGAATAGGAGCTACGTGTCCACAGTATTTTTCGCTTAGCATAGAAGAATCCATGGTTGGGCGCATGGATGAATGTAAAAAAGGGCGAGGAGTATAGCGAATTCTAGCTTCAGCTCATTACTTAGCAAGTTAGTATGGTTTATCATGAATTGTCTATGCATCTTTTGTATGGGTAGTTAGTAGTTGGGTAGTTACTCCTCACACATGCACACACCATCTCACATACTTAATCGTCAGTCAAGGTATGCTTATTGTGGATATAAGTATGCAACCTTTGTTATTAAGGCTGTAGTGAGAGACAGAGAGAGAGAGAGAGGAAACGAGGATGTACATAAAGAGAGGGGCAGATGCATTAGAGAAAAAGATACTTACTGGGTTAAACCGACTCTTTTTCCTTGGTCTGATATATGTAGCCACTAAAAGGAAAGGGGCATGAACAGAGATACACTACTACCAGCGTTGTTGGGAACCCAACTCGTAGAGATGATACGCACGAAATGAACAGACAAGAGTCTAGTGTGTATTAAGTTTTCAAGCGAAACTTTTGGTAAGTTTGAGTGAGTGGAACTACTAAGGCTGGTGTATACCTTTTCACAATGTAATACATAAGAAGAATAGAATTCAACTTACAGCCACAGCTCTAAAAGGATGGTTTCGGCCGAGGCTCCAGCAGGATAACGCTCTGAAACATGGAATAGGAAAAACTTCGGTACGCGTATATTATAGGAGTAGAAGCGGTGCATATGTATATGAGTTAGACTTTAGGTCCCTAATGGTGTTACTTATGTATCACCAATGGAGACTACCGTCGAGCTCGCTAGATTAGATTGCAAGAGAATTTTTCTTGTGTGGGGCTGTTCCTTGTTCCTTCTCCTTCTCCTGCCGAGATCGCTGTTAAAATACATAGAAAATCTACTCTGCTTAGTCACTCACTGTTCAGCCTTCTATCAGAACTCAGGAGTGGTATGGAAAAAAGGAGTTTCGAGAGGAACAACAAGGGCTTTAGGATCCCAGCTTTATTGAGGAGCAAGAGAGTGTTAGTTTGGGAGAGAGAGAGAGAGAGAGAGGGAAGGGAAAAAAAGATTTTTGAATGAATGGAAATAGGGTGGCTTGTCAAGCTTGTTTCGTCTTTTATTTTACTTGACTCTTATATACTCTACACTCTCAGCTTGTTATGACATGGCGGAGAGAGGTAGAAGGTGGAACGTGGTATCAGCCTCTGGAGTTTTGTCCGTGTGTTCCTGGAATTTCCACGCTTAACTCCAAGACTCACAAGTGCAATAGAGTAGAGAAAGGCTTGTGTAAGCTCTCTCACTTACACACGACAGAGCTTTTTGCAGTCAATCCATTTATCGGAAAATGGAAGTGTTGATATTGCTGAAAGTTTGCTGGAAAAAGTTACGGCATTATAAGTAACCCTTCACACAAAGACTGCATTCATGTGAAAGAGAGAGAGAGAGAGAGAGAAAGTACCATACCACCACCATGCGATAAGTGCTGAGGGGAAGCCACAAAAATGAAATTAAACGATTTTTCTCACTAATATGCCCACATACTTTAGAGCTTGTTGGGATTTAGAGCGTCTTACGGAGGATGTTCATCCCATGTAGAAGTTGAAGGTTGGTTTGAACCAGCTTTGGTTTTACTTTGGATAGATATAATACGTGTGGCCACTTTAGTTTACTTCTCCTTGGGTACCAATCTACTTGACTTGTTTTATCTGAGCAAGTAAGTAACATTGGCTACTACTACCATTACCACTTTACAGATACCCCTGTTACATCTTCATATAGAAAAGCAACTATTATTCGCTTGCTATAGATAAGTATCTTTTTTGGGTACACTCATCCCTGACACAACTGTGTATATAAGAATGTATGCATAATTAATTTACCCTTATGTAAGTTTGTACATACAGGTTTGTTTTGTCTCTACTTCGTACCGACAAACAACAGAAAATATTCAATATTTGCGCTTGTGTGGTATCCTCTGGAATTATTATGTGTAAAGTTGTTCGGGTGTATGGTAACCAGTGCTTTTAGGTTAATTAAATTTGTTGCAACACAAAGGAGACTTGGTGGTACGGAGGAGGAAGCCTTGGTTAATTATACGTTTGAACATTTACTAGAACCTATAGAAGTCTAGAAGTATATAGGTGAGAGCACTTAGGGAAAATTCTCGTATTTTATCATACAAACTTCAGTTCTTTATACGTATTGATTTTCTATAATAGAGCGTTTGTGATGAGTAATTTCTGAGTGAGCTATAATTATGGGTCATCCCGAAACCGTTTCATGCTTACTGGCTCAAATGGTATAATTAATTTGTGACCATCATCATATACACAGTGAGCCCCCGATCGTCAGATAAACTGATAACTAAAACCGGTGCTTAACTGTAATAATTATCCTTATAAATTTTTAAGTAGGAAAAATGATGATAAAAGTTTCGGCTGTTGCTCTTTTGGATTATTGATGCCGAGTCCACAGTTCATGTGTTGCTGTAAAGCACGCGTATTTTAATTAGTTCGTTCGAGTGAAGCAATCAAGTGATTGTAATTTATTTGGGCCTTGCATACACCTGTACACTGATTGTGAGTGCGATTGAAATACATAATTATTTACTTGCGCCTACAAAAATCATCCTTTCATCAAAGTGAGCTTCATTGAATGAAGACTCCTAACCATTGTAGTACATACGTACATACTTTTTGCCAAGTTTCTCACTATGTAGTCGTATTCAGCTTTTATAAGTGAGAAGTGTAGCTCTGAGTCCTTGCATTTTGTTAGTTGAAAAGCTTTGAGCAAGTGTAATAGTCCCAGTGAGGGTTACCAAATTATTCGTGTGTTTTGTATCGCTTTTGAACTAGAGTATGAAAGCTTTTCGAACGATACGATTCATTAGTTGGAATATATAACAGGAACAGCTACCTCTTCCCTCTTTCTCTCTCGCTCTCTAGTGACTTGATTCGCGATATTGATTTCTAATTAATTATACCTTTTTGTTTTTAACTGACTCTGACTGATATTTGCGCGAGAAACATGTTGCGGACAATTAAACAGGAGTAATAGAATAATATTCCCATTGATTGCATCTACATATACATAGGAGAATAGTAAATAATTGCATTTGTGCTCATACATAGTTGTTTGCCTGTCTAAAGGAAAATAAATGTCCTTACGTACTTACTTGTCTGTAGAGGAAAATAGTTTTTCCCAACTGATGACTACTATCACTACTTTACTTACTTACTTCAGGGGAAATTCATCTTATCAAGCTTTTGCTACAACTTTGACAAGCTATATAAATGATGGCAAATTAATGTCATTTATGATCAACACCAATGTTATTGAAATCACTATATAGTAGACATTTCTAGGTAGTAGAATAATCATCTTAGGTGATTGGTACGGTATAACTAAATTACATTTCTATTATTTTAACGATTGAGTATCTATGTATGTAACAAGACACTTGGTAGCAAAATAATTATTGCTAATAATTACACTTATTGAATGCTGATCGTTTATGGCTTCGAGCCATGTTCATTCATATGCATGATTTTGTTACTACTTCTACTGTATATTACGGGTCGTGAGTATTAGTTTTCATGGAAATCGACTCCATTCTCATTGTCAGGAGTTGTAGGAAAATATCATAATATATTTCCTTACTGTGGAGGTCCACGCCATAAGGATTAATAGTAATTGATTTTGTAAGTAAATACAAAATCACTTTTTTGGAAGAGCTTCACTCACTCCTCTGACTAATTGCATAATATGGTTCTTTCTAGATGGCAGAATAGAATGCAAATGTACTGAATTAGGTGATAACCTTATATGCATGTACACGTGAGTATGTATATATAGATATACGGTTTCAGACGACGGACTGTTTCGTTATGAAGGAAACTTTTGACATGTCTCATTCGTTATGATGAATGTAATAACGCCTGATCCTTGGATTTTTTGAACAGGTTACAGGTTCCTTCACGTTTTAAGGTTAATACGTTTGTACCTTTGTGATTCATCATCATAAAGGGTTTACTTTTTGTTTCAAGCGCTTCTTTCTCTACGATTTTTTTAAATCCCTGGGTTTGCATTTTTAAACTAATGAGAGGTTAATGTTTCTTTTATTCGAAAGGTTTTAAGCTGCAGGAATTTAAGCATCCATGTATATATAGGGATTTGTGAAGTGAATGTGCTGGGACTGAAACTTTTTTGGTTTTACTATTTGGTCTCATGGTTTATTGAAGAGTTTACGTGGGGGAATTGAATCATCCCTGTAATTTGTGGTCAATTATCATTCCCGTTGAGATAATAACACTGATGTCTGTCGTTGTCAACCTAGGTAGGTCCTGAGCTGGCGAAGTGCAAACAAATGGTTCATGTCTTATTTATGCTAAGATACTATGTATGTGCTATGTAGATTTGGATGATATAATAAGCCCGAGGCTACATGTATTTACATCTATTTATATTTTTACTTTCCGAGAAGTAAACCTTAAGCCACATTATGGAAGTGCCACTCTGCCAAAAGCTACTACAACACGACCACTACCTCCTTTTTACGGTATTTCGAGAAACTTTAACACTAAATGTTTTTACACAACAGCTCTCTGTTTCCAGGCGATAGTATATTTCTATAGAGATAAGGGCAGAGGGTATATAATTCAATAGGGGCTTAACTTCAAAATGTATCCATTCGTACTGTGAAGTTGAAGTATGTATTAGAAACATGTGCTTTGCTATCTCGTTTTTAAGTATAGAATTAATATAAGAGAGGGAGGGAGATAGTATGGTATATGTAAAAGTTAAGGACTGTAGGCTAAAGCTTTAGGATTTGGTTGAAATTCTAGGCAGAGAGAGGAAGATAGTTTGGTGTGGATGGAATGGATTAAGTTAATTTTGGCCTGTGACGTCGTCTTGTAGGAGTATCTATATATTGTCTACGGGGAGATTACATATGACATAAGTTTTTTTGTCACTTGAAAGTATGTGAGTTTACTTAATTTTATCGCCTGTTTTGATTTTTCTATTTATCTATAGCCAGCCACAAGACGTGAACATTTTATATGGGTGAGGGAAGAAAAAAGATGGGAAAAAGAAGTCATTAACTAAACTCAAGTGAATTGAACAGAAGTTGACCGTGTAAAAAGGAGAAGCGAGGAAAAAAGGAAGAAAAAAAAGTGTGTTGTAAAATACTGTCATTGAGATTAAATCAAGTGTTTTTTCCTCTACATACACGTACGTATGTAATCCATTTGGGTAATAAGAGCTACTGCAGCTTTTTGGTGTGTGTTTCTGTGTGGATGTTATTGTATGTATATATTACTATACGAGAGTGGTTGTGAAACTACCGTGTGTACTTGAAAGAAACGAAAGGATTAAATTTGACTGAGCTCGTTGAAGAAAAAAAGTTTCTTGCAATTGGAAATTAATTGACTGCAAATTATTATAATTAATGAAGGGATATTACCACTGTGGAGGACAAGAGTTTTCCATGTATAAATGAACGAGTAAGCTCAATAAACTGTTAACATTTATCATCGTCTCTGTAATTTCGTGTGTACCAGCTCGCTATACACCACTGCTGTTTATGGAAATTTCAATGTTGAATCCATTGATTTTACAAACTGGGGTGATTAAATGGATTATTTTCAGGTTGAATGACTGATTATCGTCATGAAATAGTTGAGCTAGAAAGAGTTGTTCCTACTGACACTTAGCATTATTCCTCAAACTTCAAAATTATACTGTTCTCATCAACAAACCTTTTCTATTTGAAGTATTTACCGACTAACTACATACTACTTGACTACAAACACTCCTTCCTCTCCTTCTCATTCTCTCTTACAACTGGAATTATTGGATGGGGAAGAGTGGATGGAAAATTTGAGGGTTTTGTTGTGGTGTGATTGAACTTAATTTCTGGATAGAAACCTCTAATTTTTGTTCGGAGGGAAAATTGGATTTACTATTATTACTGTTCTATCACAGTACTTTAACTATACACTATATCACTTTTGTATACTCCGGTAGTTTAAGATCGAAAAGGTTGCGGAAGATCCAAGGATTTATTAAGCGAGCGAGCTTGAAACTTGCGTGTTCTCCCGAAGATCATCAAGTTTTGTCTTTGACCCCATGTGGGTAATAAGTTTGAACGGGACTTGTCAAGACACTTTCTATGGATGCCATGCTGATGACCGAAGTATTCAAATAGAGACTTACACATGAGTTGGGATGAGCCAAGAGTCGGCCGCCATGTGAATGGGACTTGCCAATGAATGACGTCGGTGGTTCTGAGAGCGGCACAGGCCTAAGGGCCGTGAAGTCGAGCCGCACTTCAGATGCCAACTTTGAGTACGATGATAGTGAATGGGATGTTGGGATCGGAAATTTAATCATTGATTTGGATGCGGACATCGAAAAAAACAACGAAGCAAATCGAACGGGTAGCAATAGTGGCGGCTCTGGGGCTACGGCAGTAACAAGCACTTCTTCTACAGCAAGCACCTCATCACCAACATCATCCAGTACATCGAACACAACTAATTCATCAAGTGGAGTTGGCAGTGGTGGTCCACAGCAATCATCATCAGCTAGTTCTTCCTCGCAAATGCATATCCCACGATCTCCGTCAGGCGTGACAACGGGAAATAGCAGCGTGTCCACACTTAAGAGTGGTAATAAGGGTTCAGCCAGTTCGGGCGTGAATAGCACTTCCGGTGGATCTGCTTCTTCAAATTCTTCCTCATCGGGCAACGTAGGTGGTAGTGGGAAATCCGCTACCACTTCATCCGATCTCTCCAAAAGTCTTGCTAGTGTCAGTATGGAACACTCTGCTGTCGTTGATAAAGGACTTAAAATGAAAATTAAACGTTCAAAACCGGGGACGAAGAGTGTAGATGCGAAACACGAGATTGTTAAAAGTGATGTGGCCGCCGCGCTCAGTTCTTCAAATGTGAGTGGGAAAAATTCCGCGTTGACTCTGAATGAGACTAAATCAAACACTGGTCATGGCAAAGAAAAGCCTGACAAGCATGACAGTAGTAGTGTCAATATTATTAGTAATAAGGGGGATGACCGAGATGGGAATAGTAGTGGGTCAGGCAATGCCAGTAATGACCAAGGACCTGGTGGTAAAGGTGGTAAAGCCACAAAGCGTGGTTCTACTCATAAGAAAGTCAAAACTAGTGGGGGCACTGGTTCCACTGGAACTAGCGGCAACAGTGGCAGCAGCAGCAGCAACTCAAGTGGCAGTGTGAGTAGTAGCGGCAGTAGTAATAAAAAAGATGGTAGCAATTCAGACAGTAAATCCAATTCTTCTGTGACGTCCTCGTCAAATAGCCATGTGAAAGACATGATGTTTAGTGTGAATGTAGGCTCGAATTCGGGCTCTACAAATACTTCGGCATTTGTAAAAACTTCGAGTGGTGGTGGTAGTAGTGCGTCTTCATCCTCTTCGTCGAACCTTAAAGTCCCCACCCCCACGACCACTTCCGCGAGTAATCTCTCAAGTAGTCATTTATCCGACTCACTGGGATCTTCCACGGGAGGAGGAACTCAAACTCAGGGATCCGCTTTCCGATCACATCATTCAACTTCATCGAATGTGTCCTCTCCATGGGCGTCCGGCTCACCTGCCAAGGGTGAGAAGGGTCAAGGGAGGTTGTCACCATCGGTCACAACTCCCAACACCTCGGAGAAAATAAGCAATACTAATAATAGTCCTTCTTATGGGAAAAAACCCAGAGTGTTCATCCCGCCCGAAAAGGTATACATTGCCTTGCATTTTTTTCCTCTCATATTTTTTCCATACTATTCTTCATATGTCCGTCTTTTTCTCCATGACCAAATTCATTTAACAAGCATGCATGGTTCTTAATGTTACTGTGTACATGTGTGCAATCCCAAAGTAGTGAAATGCTTTTCAAATATTTATCGTACAGTTAGTACGTTAGTAAGTAGGAGATGGTTTAAAGATGTACACATACATTATGCATGGATTTATACTTTATACCTATGTATAGGTATTATTAATTAGGTTTTGCACGATACCCATGCTTTTGTATCGGTGTAAACATAATACTTTAGTGTGGCACGTATATAACGTAGTATGTGTGGTTATGGATATTCAAAAAGCTTAGTTTGGCTTTTATTACCAAGGAATATAGGACTCATACATATATCGTATGACATGTGGCTAAAATTCCTTGTTATCATAATTTAATTCCGAAGAATTCCTTTTAAGAATCTTGCCTTCATGTTTGCATATTTTTAATGGAATTTATAAATCCACACACGTACTACTTACATGCAAACTATTTTGTTCCTTGATATGAAACTTTAAATCCTCATGATGTGAAACTTTAAGTAAATAACTGACAGTATAAAGTTATAACGTTGTAGGAAAAAGTAATGAGTTTCCATGCTACTGGAAGTGTAAGCTACTAACAGTACAGTGGAATTTTCAAATTTATGTACATTTACGTAGTTCGTCATATCTCTGTAGGATTTGTAATTTTGAAGCATATAGAGGAAAATAAAATTTGCTGGGTGTAGTTTTAGGAGTAATAGTAATAAATAAAAGTAAAGGGAAAAAATGGTTTGCTTGCATTTGATTTAATCTGGAGTACAGTGACTGCATTATTTAAACAGCAGGAGAGCAAATGTAGCAGTAGAAGGACAGTAATGTAGTAGTATGTGTCTGGATGAAAATGCTATGAGGAAATAAAGTGTACATGTGTGGTAGAGTTGAAATAATTTGGAATCGCTTAGCCTATTGATAATAATTTATTATGTATGGGATTTTGACATTTATGTATTTAAATATAATTATTTGGGAAGGTTTGTTGGATGGCTTCAGTAGCAATTGTGGTTGGCAATTAAGTGACTTGGTCGCAGACACACTGTTGTACAAAACGTATGCTAAATACTAGGAATGATAAACTATCAGAATTACTTATTAAACCTTGTACTTCCGACGTTCTTTCTGCAGACATTTGCATGGTTGGAGTAATAAAAGTTGGTATTAGATTCTCTGCATACAAACACACACACACTCATACACACGTATACGTGAATACGTATACACACATACATCAACTATCTACATCTATATACAGAGAGAAAACAGCTTGTCCTTCCACAGTAGTATTAAATGAATTATGGCTCACCATACTTGCAATTTTATTAAACTTTGTTTGTCAGTGGCAATTTAGGAATCATGGTGTGACTACCGTCCTTACCTTTACGTACACTTGTAATTTTTTGTTAAACCATGGAATTATTACTACTGTGACAAATATAACGTGCTTTTGCATGTGTGTTCTTGCATGCATATGTGAATATTACATGAAGTTACTGATTGGATAAAAATTATTGAATATATTTTTTGTGTGCTCAATATAGTCTTCAATTCAAGAGGACGGTGTTTCTACCCACGGTCACGGAAATATTTCGGGCTCGAACAATTCACCCTACCGAACAAGTGTAACCCTTAGCAGCGCTTCCTTAAATGATCTCAATGCATCTTCGTGTTCCTCTTCCATAATGCATCAAGGTAAGGCAGATATATTGTCTATACCATTTGTAAGTTTAATTACATGGTAGAAACAAGTGCTCCGTCACTTTTCTTCATTATTACAGAGTCTAGCGTCTATCCTTTTTGATATTTCAACACATGCTCTTTAGAATAATTTGAGTAGCAACTATCACTCTGTATACTTACAACCTCTTTCTCGCGTTATCCTTTTCCCTCTGTCTCTCATTCTCTCGTTACCTCAACACTCTCTCTTTGAAGGAATCCCCTTTTATATGTAATATTTTGAAGCCATGCACTTGGGAGAGATATGAGCATCATTAAAGCTTAAAAACATTAACATGATGATTTTGATAAATGAGGAGCTATATACGCGTGTTTCTCTAGGGATTCACACACAATGTTCATCTTGTGTGCATTATTCATGCGCTACACGCGTGTTGTTATGAGTTCATGTTCTTGTCTCTGGTTTGTGCTTCGATTTGTTTCCCATTTTCATGGTACGCATACATTTTACTACTCCGAGTTTCATGTGTATTGGGAATGACGGCGAAAAAATCTCTTTGCTCTCTCCCCCTCCCTCCTTTGACTCAACTTCCAAAGCTGTAAGATTTATGCAAAATTTTGTATCTTCCCTTTTTAAATTCTATGCTGTAGCACCATTATTGTAATATTACAAATTGTAATATTCTTTAATCATTCAGGTTTTAACAGTACAAGATCTCTGTTATTATGCGAGTGCGTTTATGTTTGCTTTAAATATGTACTTAAAAATCATATTATTCCCGTATATTAATGTAACTTCAGGTTTCTGCTCCTATTCGACAAAGTAATATTTAAATGATGGTGTTCAAAGAGTACTCGAATAAAAGAATAAGGTGGTGCTTATGTTTCGAGAAGTTGTTTCTTTTATCATTCCTTTAGTCTCAATATCAGTAATAAGTGAACTATTCTTTATTTATGGGAATAATAAAATACCTACTAAAAATTTTCAATGGGTATTGAACATTTTGAACTTCAAATGAAAGATGTTTTTCTGGTTATCTTTTTTTGAGTTCACATTCACAAACCAAAAAACACTAATCTGACAGTTGGATTAAGACTCATCCTGAGGCATGTATCCTTTTAAATACAATGAGAATTTAGAGGAGAGTAATAAATCTGAAATGTGCACTGATAGATACTAAAAGTTCCAAATTTGTTTTTTACGTAGGTGTGCCTCTACAATCAGGATCAACTTTGCTGAGCAGTTTTAATTCAGTGAAAGATGCAAAAACAGGTAGAATACCCCAGCAGGCGCAACAACAACCACAACAACAACAACCGTCACAGCCACCACTGTCCCAAGATGTTTGCGTGGGTACTAGTGTTGGAACGGTGACTGAGCCAGACTGTCTTGGTCCATGTGAACCAGGAACTTCCGTCACTCTAGAGGGGATTGTATGGCATGAAACTGAAAGTGGTAAGTGTGACAAGCTATAGTAGTAATGTGGAATGTCATTTGTTAAAATGATTATGTGTGGTATAGTTATCTCGCAAATAATATTTAGCACTTCGTTGAATTCATACTTTCATGGCCTTTGGTGTAGTGTAACCATTGAATATATAAATGTGATAAATATTTTTTAGAGAAGGATGAAAACATTTAGCTGAATTTGATACAACAGTAACTTTCAGGTCTTGGTAAAAATGTCACCATGTGGGTGGAAAGCAGGATAAACTGGAGAGTTTTATAATGTGGATAGAAATATATGTATATGTTTTTATTCATCTTTATGAATGTGCGATTTAACCTCTATGACTTTTGTGGGGCTGTGGAAGTGTGTACGAGATTCAGACTAAACTGGCAGTGTGTGAAAGAAGTTCATATGAGTAAGGACCTGGGTTTAAAGTAATTCAGCCAGAGAATTGTTCCTCAAATTATTTAAGTGTATTCATTCATTCGTAGAGAGCACGCACGTCAAAGAAAATGTTTCAGGGCGGAAGAGAAGATGTTAAAATTTATGCCAGCTCGTCAGATGTATGCATTGCAGTTGTTCCTACAACTTAAAATTGTAAATATGCATGGATGTAAAAATACCTATCGTCGTAGTCGTAGGTACATTTACGGAGGGAAAAAAATGATGGGAAACTTTTGGCTCTTCTCATGAGCCGATGCACCTTATTCTCTGCTTACTTTAAACAAATACACACACACAGTTTTGCTTTTTAAGCCCCTACTTAAATTCTCCAACAAGAGAATACATATTGTAAAGAACAGGAAAATAGTCATACGTGCGTAAACATAATAATTATTTTTTTGACTCATAGAACCATTTGTGATTATACATTTTCCCTTCTCTTTCACTACACACATCTTACCAAGATTGTAATTTGTGTCAGTATTTTGCAGTAATATCCTCACCACAGATATTTACTCTGTATGGATGTATAATGAACGTGTACCCTCATGTGACTAACTTCATAAAATGAATTATCCTCCTTTGTACAGATGGGCTGATTGCTTAGAAAAGTTTAGCTTTGAAATGGTTTTCGGCAGATAATAGGTTTTATAAAATTAATTTGTATGAATTTTATGTAATGAAATGATTTTTTTCGCGTTTAGAAGCCCTCACCATTTGAATGGTTTAGAAGGTAGTGAATTAAGTTTTAGTGTAAATCCTGATCCTGACTAGAGGACTAAAACGCGCACTTTTCATTCGAGATGAGATGA
The DNA here is from genome assembly GCA_034693705.1 of Spatulosminthurus flaviceps. Classification (NCBI taxonomy): domain Eukaryota; kingdom Metazoa; phylum Arthropoda; class Collembola; order Symphypleona; family Sminthuridae; genus Spatulosminthurus; species Spatulosminthurus flaviceps. The sequence goes on along the minus strand of JAQFXU010000090.1, from coordinate 20,603 downwards.
GATGAATTGGATTTTTTGTATATGCTACGAGCAGACATTTTGAGTATGACTTTGAATACGTAAAGCAGTCACAATGTATATAAAGTAAAAGTATGCTTGGAGTATCTTAATGATAAATCTAAGAATTATTAATGGGAATTTATTCACATTTCAAGGAGCTTTAGCTTTGAGGCAGTTTCCATGAGAATGTCTGTTGGAAGTAGTAGTAGTAAAGTTTCATGGACAATTATATTGTGACATTTGGTTTTAAGTAAATTACTATGATTTCCAATGGTCTTCCAAGCTCTTTCTCTCATACAGCTGTCAGCCTCTTTAAGTGTAAAGTTACTCTTTCCAAACTCAGACCGAAACACACACTCATTACTACAAACCGTGTTATTTTTGTTGTTGTAAAAAAGGTATTCAAACAGCAGCAGCGGCAGTATAGTATCTGTAAAGCTCTGTATGAACATAAGTTTTTACATGCTGTATGTACGTTTGTGTATGAGTTGATACAGCTATATACAAGTTTTAAGCCAAAAATTAGAAACACACAAATGGGCGTTACCGTATCGTTAGGTAGATTCTATGTGTGTCCTTACGCGATGAATAGTACGTTGCGTGCTGGTTGATATTAGAGATAGAGAACAAGCATACAGAAAGCTTCATGATCGTAATCTTTTAAGATCATATTATACTCTCAACAAAAGATAACAACAGAGAGCTCCACACTATACACAGGCACATACTCCTCTCGGAACCAAGAACATACAATATGGAGGGCCATAATAACGAGAAAAAAACATTACATTAGCTTTTAGATTGCAGAGTGATAATCGAACTGCACAGCTATGGGGACTACTTCAAGTATTATGGTGCCTTCAGGTAGAAATAATAATATTAGGGAAATTTGATGCCTTTCTTCCTGTCGACTTGTGGTTGATGAGGTTGTTATCGCACTCTATAAAATCTCGTGCATATAAGACCTCTGCACATATAGTGGTACTTAGATTTATGTTAGTCCCTAAATATTGGGTAATGTTTTCATTGTTTACGCTCACTTACCATGTATGTGAGTTATGTGAAAGATGTGCTCTGTCAACCGATCGTGATGTCTCGTTTTTCCAATTTATATGTAACAAATGTAAATGCATACTTACTCTAGGAGTTTTATATGGTGTATGTTGTATGTAAATGTTTCATGTATATCAAAGCTTGAAGGATTGTGGATTTGCGGGGAATGGAGAGAAATCAATAGTAATTAAATTCAAGGGACATAGTTGCAGCTCACAAGATATGCAGATGTAATATACTGAAGGTTTAATAAAAGTTCAAGCTTGATTAAGTAGGAAATACAGATAATTGACTAAATTGAATCAGTTTTGCTTCAGCAGTACGGCTGATTGAATTATATATGGTATGATATCAATCATATATGGTTAGGATTATCATAGAAAGTCATTATTTTAGGTGTTGGGAGTGATAGAGTAGTATTTGAAGTGGGGGGTGAATCATGTATCTCGTAAATAATAATTTCAAGGCGAATTTAATTTTAATAATTATTAAATTTGAGCATATTTCGATAGTATCGAAATTGTGGAGGACTCGAATTATTGTTGTATCCTTGGAAATGGAGAAGTGTCGTGTCGTCATTGGACAATTTTAAAGATTCAAATTTCAAATTGTATCCTTTTGAGATGGATCATAGTTATTATGGACCATAAGGATGCGTTTAACTTGCAATGAATTAGGTTTCAAGTATTTGTCTGCATGGTATTCAAAATGGTAATGATGAAGTGCTGTGTGTTTTTCAGGTGTGCTAGTCGTGAATGTAACTTGGCGAGGGAAGACTTACGTGGGAACATTGTTGGACTGCACGAAAAATGACTGGGCCCCGCCAAGGTTCTGTGACTCGCCTACAAGTGACCTGGAAATGCGAACTCCAAAAAATCGAGGAAAGAGAGGACGAGCTCAAGCTGCAACCCCAGTAAATGAACCTACCCCTGCGGACACAAGGCAGAGTAATGCTAAATTACGAAATGGAGTCAAAGGTCGACGTGGGAGCTCCTCCAATTCCGGATTTGCAACTCCAGTGAGTCCTTTAAAACCGGATCCTTGGCCGAAGAGAAAGACTCGAGGGAGTGAGAATGAAAGCCAAGAAGAAACTCCAGCCCCTCCAAAGAATGCCAAAAGGCCCAAAGTCTCCTCATCAGCCTCATCAGGGAAGGATAACTCTTCCAATTCCAAGGAGAGACAATCGAACAGTCCGGCACCTCCTAATGCTCCGTCTTTAGATGCTCAACCGACTAGTGGCGGAGGACCTTACAGTCCGGCTTTGATTGAATGTCCGGAGCCTAACTGTTCTAAGAAGTACAAGCACATAAATGGGCTGCGCTACCATCAATCCCATGCTCACTCTAATAATTTCACACCGGAAGACTCTGACTCGAATATGTCAACAGCCAGCACCACCAATCCTCCCAGTATAAGTTTGGATGCTAACGGAGCAGGAAATACACGGAACAATGAAACTGTCGATGTTGCTGCAACTGATAGTCGAGACAGTAGTCGCATGGATGTGGATACTGAAGTTGCTTCCGCTACCGATGGTGAAAATACATCCTCTGCTCCAAGCACTCCCGCCAAGCGTCCTCATGGTACGAAGGATGATAAAGTGTATGACATCAATGCTGATATTGACATCAATAATGTGGAAAGGAGTGGGAAGGATGGAGCGGAACATGAGACTCCCCTGTCTGGTCTCTCCGTCACAGCCGCAAATGCTTTGGTATCCTTAAAAATGTCCTCTACTCTGGGTAAAGGGAAGTCAACAAGCCCGAGTGAGAAGGAAAAACCTGATTTGGAACCAAACAAAGCACCTCCTGTGGAAGTTGCTAAGGATGTCTCCTCTGCAGCTGTCACCACAACAGCATCATCATCAGTGGGACGAACTCCCATTCTAACAGTACCTGTGCCATACATGTCGCTCCAGAACAGACCTTTAGTTCATTCTCATGGACATCATGGACACTCGAGTAACCTTGGAAATGTTGCCCGGGCTGAAAGTAGCAGTAATAATGACAAGTCAAACTTGAATCGTGATGATCTGAATGTGATGAAGAGTCAGTTAAATGTGCCCCCAAGTACGGGTGTTGTCGGCGTGGCTAACCCTGTGACCTCTAAGGGTCCTCCATGGCAGCCCCATGCTCACGCTCATTCCCATTCTCCCCATGGCACTCATACAGCTCACGTGATCTCCTCCCTTCATCCCAACCAATCAGTGGGTAGCAATCCTGTCCCACTTACTGTACCAGTCATAGCCCCTAAAGACCATGAGAAAAATAAATCTAAGGACAAGTCATCGGAATCACAATCTTCCTCCTCGTCAAAGAAATCCAAACACAAGAAGAAGAATAAAGAAAAGGATAGGGACAGGAAGGACTCTGCTAGTAATAGCAACAATAGTAAAGGATCAAGTAACACTGGCTCCTCCTCGAAATTGTTTGCGCAGAATCCCACAGATAAACCAAAAGACTTGTCGGACAAACGATGCTCCAGTCTAGATGAGACTGACAGAGATAATTTGAAAGGGTCTGAGAGGGATTCTGGGACCACGGGAGAAAGTAGGGATGATCCTCAAAGTCCTGCTTACTCCGATATATCCGATGCGAATGACTCCGGCCCGGAAGCTGATCCCAGTGTAGTCGTAGGTGTGAATGCTGTCAAAGACAATTGCGTCAAGAATTTGGTTGTGACAGCTCCCGCAGAGTTGACAAATAAGAAAGATTCCTCGTTGGGTATACCTCCCGCACATGCAATATCATCATTCTACCCTTCCTTTTTCTCTCCCTACATGGATGCAAACAACACAAGCTCAAATCCTCCTGTGGTCGGTGGAAGTAGTCAAAACATGCCTCCGAAATCTGATGGTAACCGATCTGTTGGGCCAGAAGAAGCTGCAGTTATGGAGGTAAAGGCTCCTAAGACAAAATCGCATGCTCATATGCATTCTCATGGTCATCCCGGTCATCCCAGTCATTTACATGGCAATGTTCCTCCACCACCCCCAACCTCTGCCATGTCATCAGATGAGAGACGCTCTCCCAAAGTGGACTACACGCTCAGTAGCAAGTATCTCGCTCAGCATAATCTACCTCAGCATTACTTTCCTTCCCATTATCCGTACTCGAATTACTATGATCAACAGTATGGAGCAAACATGCTTCAGCCAGAGAGTGGTTACCCGGGTAGTAATCATGGCCGAGTTTTTATAGACGAGAAAGAGCGGGAGACACAGATAAGTAGTAATGATTCCCGCAACAAACCGAATAGTAAGGAAAAGGATGAGCCTCAGAATCTAGCGGGTAATATTAAGCAAGAACCTGGTGCTGAAAGATCAGATAAGGACCGTAGGGAAAAGGATTCCCGATCCATGTCTTCAATATCAATGGACAAGGAGCCTCATGAAATAAAATCAGAATTCAGTGAGACTTTGTACTCTCCTGTGGATAAACGAAATTTGCATCCGCCACAACATTTCATGCCCTGTAGTAAGCATGCAAAAGATGCCAAACGGGATGATCGACATGGAAATAGTAAAGACAGTGAAAAAGATCCGATTTCCTTGAAGAGTGGTCGGAACTCTGTAGAGAGTTCGAAAAATTCTAAGAGTCAGAACCTGGAAAGAGATAGAGATACTAACATGGACGATCGGGATAAAGACTCAAAAGATAAGAATGAAGGAGCTAAACCCACTATGGAAACTCAAGGCCCACCTCCTCCACCGACAGCTGGATCATACGCTTATATCCCACAGAGTTACTTACCAGGGTCGCCTTTTGGATTGACCTTCGACCCCAGTCACCCTCTTTATAGACAGGTTTTGGTTCCGGGGCCGTACGGAGGAAACCATTACATGCATCCTGGACAGATTCCAAGATATCCCCCAACCCCAGGATCAACCCCTCTCCCTGAAGATCTGTCCCGACCCAGCGGCTCCGCTCCTCCTGCTTCCAAAGCACTGGATTTACTCCAGCATCATGCTGCCCAGTATTACGCTTCACATAAAATTCATGAGCTGCAAGAAAGGGCTTTAAAGTCTCCCAGTCCTCAAGTGGGATCCGGGCAGGTACCATCTGTTGGACAAAATCTTTCATCAACCCCAAGTTCACCAGGTATGATTGTCCCGGAGAGAAGTGGCAGAGGAAGCATTGTCGGCGGAAGTTCTGGTAATAGTAATCCAAGTTCAGCACCCACTGGAGCTATTCCATCAAGCAAAGCGGCGGATCTCACGAAGGATACGAAACCAGTGATTGGTGGTCAGTCATCAGAAAGTCGCTCACCACCAACGCAACACCATGTTCATAGTCACACTCATCACCACACACATGTCGGAATCGGCTATCCCATCATCCCCACTGTTCCACCCCAATACTCTCCTCACTACGGAGGTAATTGCTAAAAACACTGAAGTTAATAAAATAAATCAAAAACCAAGATTCACTTACAAGTGTTTGAAAAAGTGGTAGAAAAACGTATGGAACGCTGTAATTATTTACGAGAATAAAAATTAAACGAAAAATATTTCAGACACTTGATTTAAATATCAATGTGTGTATCTTGCAGTGCTTGCAAGCCCCGCTCCGGCTGCTGCAGTGGCTGCTTCGGTAATTACTGCTCCGTATCCCTCCCAAAAGCCGACATGATCTTCAAAGAAGAAGAAAAAGATGGGGGATGGTGTAGGAGGAAGATGTGGCAGAACAACCAACCGAAGAAGATGTGGCACATGATTCAATTGACTGCATTTGTAGTAGTAAAATACTAATAGACTTTGCTATGTTATTGTTGGGAACCATATGTAGTAGTAAAAAAACTAGTAGACGTAAGCTAGTTCAACGTACATTAGGCTTAAAATATTGGACACAAAAGAAACAACTGTTTTTTAATTTGAAGTTTCACCAAAAGAGTCAACTTGTTATAAAAGATTATTAATGGCAGTAACTTGTAAGTTTCAGATCAGTAAAAACCTATGTACATAAAATAGCAAAGTATCTTTTACATCGTAAACTAGACAAGTGGTCAGTACAGAATTACAGAATATTAACAATATTTGCTATATATGCTTATATGTGAAATAAGCTTAAATACACATAGAATTCAATTTGCAGTGAGGCATATACACGTTATAGCTATATATTTCTTATATAAACGGGTTTCAATCTGAGTTTTCCATGTCAATCGACTTATTCTAGTTATCTTATTATTTTAGCTGGTAATTTATTGTTCTTTGTAATAATTAGATTCATTATTTTAACTGCTGATTGACGTTCAAAGCACTTTTAAGTGTTGTCACGTCCCAAGGTGTTGCGTCTGTGTTTGGTAGGTATTGGAAGATTACTGTCTTGATCATGACTTACGCAACCTTCTATTTACAAATGGTGTAGTACCTAACAATAATATAGGCTCATATGTAAAGTCCAACATGCTCATAGAACTGACTTTTTTCATATGTCATTGTAGTTAATTGGTGGCAATTACAATATAACAGCTATTTGAAAATTATTACGTGTAGAAATCTATCAGAAGCATACCTTCCAATGTAATTAAATCAAATGCACAAGAATTTTCCTTACGACAAACTTTTTGATAGTAATAGTAAATATACATTACTTATATCTTGTAGACTGTGTGCTCTAAAAAGTACTTCTACCACCCATTAAATACTACTTGAGAGAGTCATATGTTAAAATATTTGCGTACCTTCTCTGCAAGAACAGCTTATAAAAAATTATAAAATTTAAGATAGATATTAATATAAAAAAGTCTATAGTAATCGTAATCAATCTAACAGGATCCGTATTGCTACATAATAGGTACAAAGAAATGCATACACATTCATCGGACTGATGCGAGTGAAATATAACAATACTATCAATAGTTTTCCTAGTGCTGTCAAGTATCTACTTCTATTATAATATTGGTTCAATATTGAAAAGCATATATATCCATTCTTTTTAAACATGATTAACTTGCTACCAAGAAAAAACGTGTGGCATCTATCCAAGTTGTCTATCCAAGTTGGTACTACTTGACAGATGCGATTTACCTTAGAATCACTATTGAATCATCTAATAAGTGATTAGGGCTGCACTGTTGTCTCCAGGCGAGTTCGATTATAAACCGATTATAAATAAAACTCCCTTTACATGGTTAGTCTATAAATATTTTATTTATCATTGAATTTAAAACCAGTCATCTCCTGGTTTAGACAATATAGAGATTTTTTCAGTATAAAAATATTATTACTGAAATGAATTTAATTAGCGTAAGTTATTTACTACTAAAATACATTAATATGGTAGCTAATTTAATTGTATGTAATTAATATTAGCAAATATGATAACTATTTAAAACTAAAGGGAGAGCATTTATTAGTGCAAACAGAATATGTATAGGCATAAATAGTACAAGGAATTGGTGAAATTTTTTCTATGATTTAACTACTACTTCCTTTCAGAATTATTATTATTACCAGTTGCTAGTTATATTTCTTAATGGCAAAATCGACAACCGTAAACCGTTTCATTTTTACCTATTGTTGTTATTTATTATTATTGTTGCTGTTACATATTACAATAAGTGATATTCTTTTTAGTTCCCGTATGTGTTCGTTGTAGGAAGAATGTTTTTTTGTTGCTGTTCGACACCCTTAAAAATTAACTTTAAAGAATTTGATTTTCGCAAAGGAGGTAAACTATTAATTCTGGCAAGAGTATGATGTGTAATAAACCACAATGTTTGCTCTTTCAAAATTTTCTTGTTGTTCTCGTTATGTAGCTTGTATTTACAGAGCCTTTCACGGCCCAATACTATTATTCCTCTTGTATTTTTTGTATACTAATCGTCTGATTATATAGTTAATTATTATGAAAACGGTAGTGTATGTTACACAGTCAAAAAACTTTTTTATTGACATCCAAATTGTTGATAATAATCCAGAGATTTTTATACATGTATATTATATGTACCATACAACCATAGTTTAACTCCGAGTCGTACATAGAAAATTATACTGTGCATTACCTGCAAAAATTAAATACTGCTTAAATATCAAATTTAATTATCATGTATATCAACAAACTACTCATTGCTTCATAATACATATATATGTACATTGAAAAATTACAAGAAGGAAATGTCCTTTAAAAACGAGAATGATGTATGTTCATATATGTAGACGTAATATTATTACTGTATTATATATGTATATGTGAAAACGCTTAAACCTTTTTTCTCTAAAAAAGGTTTCACTTTTTTAGTTGACATATTAAATGACTATGGGAATTACTGTTGCGTGCAAAGGTAGGACGTGAAGTGATGATAACCACATTTATGAGTTCTACTAGCGGAACCTACTCTCAAGGATGATGTACTCCATACTCCATAATGAAAGCTTATTAGGAAGAATATGCAGAAAATTACATCCTTTGTATACCCTTTGGGACAGGTTCAGATCTTTTTTCAACGATTTAGAGCTCTTTTGATGTAAGTTTAAAAATATTCATTTGGAGAAAGAGGATTTTAAAAAAGAGTACCCATGTCTTGTAATAAACCTGTGAAGAGAAATAGTTGAGAATGTATTTATTGATGGTAAGATTTAAAAGCTGAAAATTTGCAGCCATTGTAGTAAAGAAATTAACAGGGGAAAGGTGGCACGTTTTAATATTATAAAAATTGTAATAAAGATATCAAGTTGGAAAATTACAGAGATAACACAGCTATTGTTGTCATTAATTTATATCTACATTTATTCAAATCCCTTCAATTCTTTTTTTGTGCAATGCAAAGGCTGAGGAAAAACTGTAGGATATATTGGAATAAATTATTATTACTGCAAAGGGAAGGGTTGGTAGAAATGCTGGATGTATAAAAAAAAGCTACTATTAAATTGCAGGGGTATGAAACGATACCTTATATTTACTATACATTATATTAGAATATTATGATTGCACCTTATAAACCTTCTGAACCTCAGTGTGAGTACACAAGCATAGTTATCTTTTTTGTACATTATAACGATATAACTATGTTCTCTCTGTAAATTGATAAATTTATTAATTATTATCATTATGATTATTAATTAATAATTCCTAAAAATAATTTCCTAAGTTGTGTTCACAAGCCTTTGTGCAGTGCATGCATCAGATATAACAAGTGTGATCCGACATGGTCATGAAAAATCAAAAAATATTAATAAATCTAAATAGATGTCATTTCGTAAAATCCCTTGCGCTGTATCCATTCGTATTCAACATTATTTAGCATTCATAGATTTTAGTTTTGGTAAGTATGTACTGTTTTGGTAACACAATGAAGCTCGGTCAGCTAGTTTTCCACATCAATAATATTTTTTCCCAGGGAGATTAATTGACCCCAATTAAATTTGTAACGTTACTTCAACCATTTTATTTCCTTGGTCTCACCACACAGTCAAACGGTTGTGGGGAAAGGATGAAACCAGGTAAAGGTGTTATTGAAGGTGGTAGTTTATTTGGATCTCTTTGGAAAACCAAATTTTTCATGCAAGCCGTAAAATAAAGAAAAAGTGACATTTTGGCTAGATCCTCTCCCAGGCAAATTCTTTTCCCTAAAATAAAACATGTTTACAAGAAGCGAGTGGAAATGAATGTGTGAAAGATTATAAAATGTTGGAAAAAATTTAACATAGTTTTTACCAAACCCAAATGTTAGCTCCGCCCTTTTTCGTTTTTCCAAAACTTGAGGGCTTGCGTCCAAGAATCTTTCGGGTCGAAAGCAATGGGGATCACCCCAAAATTCTTCATCCATAAGAATTGAGTAGTAATTTAAACTGACGATTGTTTCCTAAATATTATTGGAACAAATTTTTAAAAAATCTGTATCTTCTTATTCGCACTGAGAAAATTTCAGGTGGCAGTACCTTTGGAAAATAAAAACCCCCGTAGGACGTAGCTGCCATTGCTTTTCGTGGAGGAGGTAGAGGAACAACATAACCAAGCCGAATTATTTCCAGTATTGTTGCCTCGGTATAAGGAAGCCTAAAAACAGTTAAGATATTGCATTTTCTGTAATGAAGACATTGGTTTCCATGAAAGCATAATATATAGTAATTTAAATTCATACGATTTCCTATCGTCGTAGATTGGAAGCGAGTCATCATCTGGGAACTTCGTCTTAATTTCCATGTAAACTTTTTCTTGAACTTCTGGATTTAAAATCATAAACAATATAGCGTAGGAAAGAGTATTGCCCGTAGTTTCTGATCCTACTTGGAATAAGTCGATTATGGTGATTAAAAGTTGTTCCTCTGAAATTGCCAAATCCTCAACTGAAGAATCAAATTTTTACAGGAAAATGTAAGCAGAGAAATTGTAGGTCGACTAACCATTCAAAACAGTCTTCGGATCATCAACATTTTTTTCAATTTCAGCAAGACAAGCATCTATGAAACTGCTTGGATTCGCGTCGTACTTTCCATTTTGCCTATACGCAGCAAATAATTCCTACAATAAACACAATTTTTTGCAAGAAACATTAATTTTTGAAAACAACTATTGATAATGCATTCAGCATGAAACGCGTTTCTAAAATAATTGCGATATTCCAGAAATTTATCCCTAGAATTCGGCCAGTGAAAATTGATTAAGAACACCGCGTAGAAATGTTAGAAATGTGGAAATTAGATTGTATAAACCTCTTAAAATGCTCAATCATACAGACGCCTTGCATTTAAATGGACCATTATAATTTTAAAAAGAAACGTACACGAACAAAGTGCTGGAAAGTTCCATTAGATTTCCTTTGAAGTGTCAATCCCGTCAAAGTTGGTAAGATTTTAGCTACAATTGGAAAGGCAAAAGCAATATTTGCTCCAAAGTTTCCACTCTTCATTAATTCTTCATTGATTTGAAGTAAGCGAATAAGTTGAGGATCATCATGAGAAAATATTTTCCCTCCCACCATTGACCATAAGATGTTGAGCAAGCTCAGGTGAAACAGTCTTTCCACATGTAATTGGTTATTTGTTTTTGACAAAGTCCCTCTCAAGTATCCCAAAAACTGTTGGATTTCCTTAGCAACTGCATATTCCATGCTTTGTTTCTTACCAAATCCATAATCCCTTAAATTCCTTACAGTGAATTTTCTCAAGATATTCCAAGTCTCACCACTTGTAAAAATCACACCTACCCCCACATTGCAACAAAAATAATGATTAAATCAAATTCAGGATATTATCATCTTTTTTTATCAATTTGTAAAACTAATTCAATATTTACCCATATCTTTGTTGAACGAGCGCTCTTTCATGTATCCTTCAAAATGCCGACCAGAAAATATATCTTTTACGAAAATGTCTTGTGCAATTTGAAAGTCCGAAATCACCACTGCAATTAATTATAATTATAGCTTTAATAGGGGCAAAAAATTTTAATTTAAAAAAAATCTCATTACTTGCTTACCCACGTCTTGAAGTCCTACTTTTAAGCGCATAATCCCTCCGTAAGGTCTCGATAGTTTGTGAAATGCCAAGTGAGAAAAAAAGGGATTTGCTTTTGCTATCTGAAGCATATTTCCCAGTAGGGGCAATCGGGGCGGACCTTTAAAGTTTCAATTCAAATTTACCCATAACATTCTTTTCTCCGGGATTTTTCGTCCACATAATTTTTAGCGTTCAAAAAATTTAAATCAACATGAAAATTTCCCCTGTAAAATTTTTATTATGAGATTTTAAGAAAAATAAATACGAGGAAAAAAAATTTAAAACATATTTTCTATTACCTGGAGGCCGACTTCTGCTTCTTGTCAAATCTTGAAAGTACCAATAAAAACACAAAACAACCAAAATGGCTAAAAGAGATAACATTTTGCTCTTGTGTTGCTGAAGGCGATTTAATTTATTGTTATCCTACTATTGCAAAAATTATTAAAGAAATTAACTCAAAATGGAGAAAATGGCACTCAAACTGCCCTGTCAATTTGCTACTTAGGTTCAGTAAAATGCGTCTAAGTTGTTTGTTTGACTGGGAACTAAAACTGAACCGAAGCTATTTGACTGGCAGTTGGTTCAAGTTGCTGTTGAAACTGGTCTGGGAGTACCTGAGTTGTTTACTTCAACTTATGGGTACGACGCTAATACCCTTGGGTTTATCTCACATATCTCATTGAATCTCAACTTTCATGAAGAAGTAAACATATAAAAATTATTGTACCTGAACAAACTTGTGGCATGTTTATAAAACTGGTATATAATTTCTAGGTCACTCTTTTCCTATACGATGTACATGCATGTATAAGTATGTGTTTGAAAAATAGACTATGCCTGGAAAGTAAGAATCTTTTAGCATCCTAAGAATAAAGGCGTTATTACGGAATAACACTTGTGTAAGAAAGTACGACGTATGCGAATACGATAATTTAAGGTGAAAAAATTATCTGATATTTTGGCAAATGAAAAAGTGGTATGTATGAAAAATCCGATTTTTTATTTCCTTACGTGTAATCTTTCCATTGGGACAAATTTTACACGATTTCTGGTTCATTTTTTCAAGATTTTGTCAACTATTTTAACAAGCTAGTCAAATGTATAAAATCATGTTGTAAAGTTGAAAAAATTTTATCAAATTTTAGTTTAAATTCTGAAACTAAATTTCAGCAATTTGGTAAAATTTTGGACAAGTTACAGTCAAATTCAATGTACTTGGTCAAATTTGAAAAATATTCTGTCAAATTCAAATAATTTTTTTCACATTTAAAATCGATTTGGTCAAATTTTATATCAATTTTGCTAAATTTCAAAAATATTGAAAAAATTTATCCTTAGCGATTGCCTGAAAAAATTATATCGACAAAATTACTGGAGTTGCATGTTAAGAGCACTACCAAAATCCCCTTACAAAATTTGATTCAGAAATTTGGTGATGAAAATAAAAAAATTATTGATCTTGCACATAAAACATTGCAATTGTTTAATCAATCAAATTCACATGCAACTGATATTTAGAGCAACATGTAAAGTCATGAATTTCCAGGTTAGTAAAAGTCTGACAAATACGAGATTTTTGTAGATAAACAAGCGTTTGGAATGACCTCTACATTATTCCCTTCGCTCTGAGAACTTCCTTCACAATTCTTTTAACAAGCTTCGGATCCAATTCCAACCCTTCATCCGACGTCTCTTCCAAGGGATCCTCACCAATAGCATTTATCGCCGCTAATGACCTTATCGTCCTCCTCAGCTCATCGGGAACTTCTTTAATAGAGATTTCAACTGTAAAGCTACCAAGAAAAATATTTAAAAAATTTCGCCCCCAATAGCTACTCAACAACTTAAAATAATACTTAACAAAGACATACTCCTCATCATCATTTGAATTTCCATCCCCATCCATGGGCTCAGGTTGACTAGCTACGAGGAAGCGCTTGAGATAAGAACGTTTTTTGCACAACATGGACTGCATTTTTCTTGACAGGATGAACGATTCCATGAGATAAATTTGTTCCAATTGATTTGACAATTTATGAACTTCAGCTTTTTGTTGAAGTCCCTATTGAGTATTTAGCAAAAGTATAAAAAAATTTACATGTGAATAAGTCTGCAAAAGTTTCCCAACTGGGTCATTCACGAACAATACATTGATACAAATCCGAGTCACATTCAAGCTCACAAGTTCACGGCCAACCAAGTTCACTGCATTTACAATTCAAAGGTTGTGCAAAACTTTACAGACGGAAATTTTTAAGGAATTTTTTTTACAAAACTCTTCTCAAGGAAAAAGTCACGTGTAATACACTCATACATTTGAAAGTACACATGCAAACTAAAAATTCACGTACTTGACCTACTTGGATATCACTGACGGTGAAACCAATGAGAAGGTTAAAAAGTGTAATTGACACGACAATTACAAAAAATAAATAAATAATTCGCCCTGAGATAGGAAAAGCCGGGGAGCCATCTTCTCCATCAAAGAATGAGTCATATTCAAGTTCACCCGTCATCATCACCACAACTTTCATAAATGCCAGGGGAAGCGAAATAAAAGCTTGGTTCTGTAATTTTATCAATTTTTATTTCCAGTTAATAAAATTCAATGAGTTTCTGAAATATTCATTGGTATGAGATTTTCAACCCACGAGACAAAACTTTCCACCGATACGATGTAATCAAAATTTCAACCGTACCGACGCAACCAAAATTTCGACCATTGCAACGCAACTAAAACTTCGATCAAGAATCAAGAAGACTAAATCTTATTTTTTGAATAAATACTCCATAACTTACCCCTGGCAAAAGTAGGCTTAAAGAAAGGGCAAAAGCAATTAAAAGTGATGCAAATATTAGCATAAACATTGCAAAACTTTTCAGGACCTGTGACAAAAAAACAAAATTAATATACCATCCTTAAATTGTTATGGGCAATTTAAAAGACAAATCTCACCCTTGCTAAAATTTCAACATGTAATCCAAGCCGGGGATGTTTGCCAATTTGAGTTAAAATCAAACTCCATGCCAGAAATACACCAAACTATAAAAAATTATGTCACCAAAAACATTGTCATAAGCACCAAATTTAAATTTCATAATTTCAAAGAAAAGTGTACCCGCGCATTAATTTCGTATATAAACTTACTGCAGCAACCTCATAAACCCAATGCTGAACATCATGAGTGATTAGTACGGGATAGCATAGGGCAATGACGGAAAAAATTAGCATCCACTGACCCAAATTTTCCAATCCTTTAAAATACCAACTAACTTTTCTAGAGGACGCGATTTCAAAAAATTCTTTCCCCGCAACGATCCCTGACATTCCTATGAGAATGTATGCCATCCAGATGCAACTTGGGCTTATTATACAATCATTGTCATCTAAAACACACATTCAAATTTTAAAACTTTCTCTTAGGAAACAATTTTTTTTTAAATTTATTTATTCTCAAATAAATTATTTACCTCTCATATGTTCATATTCCGATGAAAATCCAAACCAAGTAAACCTTGTGGGCCTGTGTTTGATTTTAGATAAAGTTACATTGCCACTTTCCTCTGTATCATTTCTCAATGATTTATAGGGACATTGTAATAGATAAGTCTCCGTTATAAATATCGTGTATAATATTAGCCATAAGATCTGGAAACATTAAAATAGAACACGACCTTAGAATCTTTATATACGTAGAAAAATAAGGGAAAGTTAGCGTAAAAAGGAAAGTTGTCCCACTTACATGAAAGAGCATGGATAAATAAAAAAGATAATGAATTTTCCTCCACTTTAATTCCAAAAATAATTTTACTAGAGGATGCATAAGGATTTCTCGGGATGAACTTGGGCTATCATCCAAAGCATATGATAATAGTTGCAACTCCTTTGCATAATATTTTCTATTAGCCGCCTCCTCTTCCGAGAAGTATCCGATTATTGCTCTGAAGTAAATAAATAAATACATACAAATAAAATCTTTTAAAGTGTAAAAAGTTTCCGATTGTAAAATAAATATTACCCAAAATCCAAGCTTAGCCTTAAACTGTCATCCATTATCTCACAGCCATCCTTTGCGGAAATCCCGTCATTTAAAACCCTCACCATGGCCGAAGGTACTTTCGCATAAATTAATCCCAACGGATCCTTATTTTCTAGAGATCTGAAATAACAAAAAAAATATCCCATTTTCCAACTCCTAATTTACTACATTTTTTTCAGTTATATTATTATTCAATGTTTGATTTTATTAATTAATAAATTACTAATTATGTGATTTTTAATTTTAAACATACTTTAAATTCACATCTGCCGCCGCATAAATTAATTTCTCCACAATTTTCTGACATTCATTTTTAGCAGCTAAATGCAAGGCCGTCTCCATATTTACATCTTGAATGTCCACAAAAGCTTTTCGCATCTCCACGCCTTTATGACTTGGAAATACTCTTTCGCAGTTTAGAAGCTCCTCCACGCATTTGAATGCATTTATTTGATTTCCTATGAGATTCATGACAAATTGTAAAACTTTAATATTCTACTTAATTTTCTATCAACTTTTCAATCATAGTTTACAATTATTGCTGATTTTACCGCAACATACTGCATGATGAAGTGGTGTCCTTCCTTTACAATCAAGGACGAAGGGGTCCATTGTTTGTAATAAATCTTTCAACTTTTCTGCGTCCCCGTTTCTTGCAGCAATATGCAATGAAAGGTCCTCCGTGGATTTGGCCTTTTTTTGATAATTTAAAAGCTCAACTTCTTCCTCCATTTTAGGGGGGAAAGGGGATGAAACTTCGTAATTTACCAGATTATTGTTTCATAAATTGCATTCAAAAATGCACCAAATCAGAAATGGTAACCAATGTGATTGTGGACCAATGAAACCAAGATTTGGATGGGGCCTGAATTTCGACCGATGCAAATCAAATTTAGATCAATATTGAAAAAAATTGACCAAAGCGTCGGATATTTTCATGGATGTGACTCAATTGTTGACTGATGTGACTCAAATGAATGTGGAAGAGATTTTAAGTAAACGTCTTTTCCGAGAAAAACATCCAGATGTTTATATTTGAAAAAACCAGTTTAGTTTGGAAAACGGGAGAGTGATAAGATACCATAATTACTTTTTTAGTATTTTAGTCACTTATTTCCCTGGATATGGCAAATAATGTGTTTGTATTTTAAGAGAAAAAGGTGGCGGATTGAAATGAAATTGCACTGACCGTCAGACGTCAACGTGCTATCTTCACTCACTGGACAAATAAACTAAATCTGTGGTGTTTAGCTTGAAGATAGGGGTTTGAGGGATTTTTAATAGAATATGTATTTACATTACAACGGAAGCTATAGCATGATGGTCATAAGGAGTCAATGTGACAGATAAATGGCTCATTAAGCTGCTGAAGGTAAATGCTATAATGGATAATTATTGCTCTACACTCCTACCTTCCTGCTTAAAGTCAAGGTTCGGGATGAGTGCATATAAATTATGTTTACATCATCAAGTCGCTTAAGTGATTTTTAAGTCATATGCTTCTATAGTTTGTAGTTACTTTTACATACTAATTCAAATTATTATCATAGTATGCTGCCTGCAATCAAAATCTATTTCCAGGTATGCTGACTATACTGCATTCTAATTCTCTATAGCTTATCTTTGGCGTGGAGCTGTGTTTGAGGGAGCTGATAAATGCGCAGATTTGATCTTGGAGAGTAAATTGATATTCATTGTGATGTACTTGAAAGAAATGTAATTAGCTCATTCTCTAAGCAATTAACACTTACTTTGTCGTTAAGTGTGGATTATGTCATATAAGCAAATAAAATCGAACTTTACATGTAATTAGGCAGCACCAGACCAAAGCAAATAGAACCATCATTTTTGGATTCAGTCTTTTATTTTTAGTCTTGGATTTATTCCTTTGAGCGGTCATGCATTGTATATTTAATGGGATCTCGAATATTTTAGTAGAAATTGTACTATTTTATGGACTGGGAATCTGCAGTATTTGTTAACTAATATGTATGTGTGTATTTTGAATTAAAATATACATATAATATAATAATATAGTATCAGTATTATGATGGGTTTTGCTCATGTTAATGATAAGATCACAATTTTCTCAGGAATCTATGCATTTTAATATCGAAAATCCGGCATAACCCACAGCTCTGGATGTCCGGAATTTCTTTCCAATTAAGGCTAGACTGAAAGTTGTCTTAGTAGCTTTTGAGTATTTTTCAGAATACAAAATTCACGTCGTAGATACTTCTATTTAGTCAAAATACGGCACGCCACACTCTCGCATTCTTTCAAATCAAAATGATGTCCAATTTTATAAATTAAAGCGGAATTTCGTACTTGTCATATCGGAATTCACTGTTTCACATTGTCTAATCAGGCGCTACCCCGATTTGTTTAGTTAAGATTCACCTAAAAGATCACAATACATAATCACTAAACGGAAAAAGCGCTCTAACGATTTTTTATTTTATTATATAACGAATGACAATGACAGGCGATTGACTCACGCTGAAAGGTGTAATAATAGTAAATGGTCAAATTACTTTGAATAACTTGAATATTTTTAATCTTATCAGAAGCTCGCAGGGCTCGATAACTTGTTTTAACTTACAGTACAGCTCACAGTCAACTTCCTCAATTTTTCAGACTAGACATTTTTTGCATCCACATTGGTATGTAAACAAGGGCAATATCCCATTGAGCTTTCTGATCCTATTAATGGCATAAACAGCTTAAGGTAAACAATTATTACACTCTCTGTTAAAACAGTTTAATATTCATAAATGTACAATCTTTTAATAACAGCTCAATATATTAGCAAAACCTAGTGTAACAAAAATCATACTTTGACATATCCGAATGAATTATTATGGTTGTGTTTTCTTACAGAGTTCCCAAGTTTTCCAAAACACAATGGCTACAAGTCAGCATAACCTGACAAAATCCAAGAAGGTGATCGCGGAATGGATGGACAAACCACCATCAAACAAAACTAACGCCGACCGTTTGGAAGAAAAGAGAAGAGAGCTGAAATTGAAGAAAGAATGAAAGCTAATGCTGAGCTTCACAAAAGATTTTTACAAAATATTGCCCTTGCTGACAGCAAATTACATAGAAGATGACATTAGGACCTTGACGAATACATGAGGTTGCTTCATCTCGTGTCTTTCGTTTTGCCACATTACTAATAATTCATTATTTTTGGAAAAAATTAGATCGTTCATGTTTCTTCTTTTTACACGAAACTGAAAAATTGGAGCGTATTTAAGACAGGTAGATGGCGGATACGGCTACAAAAAATTCTTGTTCATGGAGATCAGAGGCCTGTAAACTTTTAGTGCAAGCGACATCTGTTGCGTTGATTACAACCATAATAGCGAATGATTGGGCATTAAAATACTGGTGATGGCCAGAGTGAAACTTTTGATGTGTGTCGCACGATGAGAGCGTCAGATAAAAGGATTTTTTAGATATAATAATTTTTATTCTACGTAGAAATTCCTTTGGATCTTAATACATCCTTCACAATTCTTTTGATTGCTTTAGCAGATTCATTCGAATATGTTTTTACATCAAAAACAGAATTCCCAACTCCAGAAGACCGAAATGCATTCTCAGATGCAATGGCTCGAACTCGACGTTGGAGATCCCCTGGAATGTCTTTAATGGAGATATCTACGCCGTAGCTGGGGAAAATAAAATTATATAAACAGATTTCATAAAACCTATTTCTTAAAAACATGGGCGGAGATTTAGCTGATATCTTACTTATCTGGATTAATATCCTCGCTCGAGATATAATAAATGACAGGTGGTGCCACCATGAAGCGTCTTAGGCAAGTTCGATAACGACAAAGCAATGTTTGCAATTTTCTCGATAGCAGGAAAGTCTCCATTAGAAATATTTGCTCCAATTGGTTCGATAGTTTATTAATTTCCGCTTTCTTTTGTAGTCCCTGCACCACAAAATACAAGTTTAGACATTTTACCATGAATTTATCATCACTAGATGATTATATCTTGATCCCAAAATATTGGCACTATTAAAAAATAATTTATTGATTTTCACCTGAATATCACTAACAGTGAATCCGATGAGTAAATTAAACAAAGTAATAGAAACTATGATAACAAAAAACAGGTAGATAATTCTTCCTGAGATTGGAAAGGCAGATGTGTCATTATTAAAAAAGTCATCATAGTCAAGTTCGCCAGTCATCATCACAATTACTTTCAAAAAGGCCAGGGGTAGAGATATGAATGCTTCGTTCTGTAGAAATTAACAAAATTAAAAATTTTTTGGTAACTTTTTCAGTCGATTTTTGGATGATTTGAATATTTCTTTACCCCAGGAAGAAGAAGGCTTAAAGACAGGGCAAAAGCAATCAGCAAGGATGCAAATATTAGCATAAACATCGCGAAGCTTTTCAATACCTGTAAAAATAGTTGAATCAATCATTTGAAATAAAACATTTTTTATTAAAATAAATAGAAACATAAATTAGGCAAAAACAATCGTTCATCCAGGCGAAGAATACTCACTCTAAGTAGAATTTCGACATGAAGCCCCAAACGGGGATGTTTTCCAATCTGAGAAAGTATGAGACTCCAAGCGACAAAAATACCAAACTGGAAAAGAGCATGAGTGATTAACACAGATAATTAAATTTATGAGACTAATGAAACCAAAAAAGTTAACGAAGTGTCAAAATTTTGTCACAGTAGGCAAACCGGTCAACATCAGGTACTAGCAGGTCAAAATGTCGGCCAATTTTTTGGTTAAACTTTTCTTGTAGCAGGTCAAAAGATCAAAATGTCGATCACGTTAGTCAGTGGTGGTTCTGCAGATCAAAATTCACTTAAATTGGTTACAAGTTTGGTAAAATTTATCAAAAAAAAGGATTTTTACGGTATAAAATTCAACATTTGTTATAGTAAGTCAAAACTTTAGTCAAAAATGCGTTCAAATCGGTCAATTTTTCGGTCCCAAATAAAAATCTTCGTGAAATCATTTTGTTTGTTTCCAGAGCAGTTTAAATTTATGCTTTTATACTTCATAGCAAAATTTTATC